>MU722384.1:7120-100615 GCA_026770625.1 Nicotiana glauca
TATTATGGGATCATGTCGCACGCCTGCCATTGTTTTTAATGTTACATTTTTATCTAGTACTCCCCGATAGCATATCCCCTCCCAGCTTTACTTTGTATTATTTTATTTCTGTTTTCTCGCACTTGTATATTATATTTGCACAGGTTTATTATGGTAGGTCCTGTCTAGCCTCGTCACTACTTCGCCGGGGTTAGGCCAGGCACTTACCAACACATGGGGTCGGTTGTGCTGATGCTACACTTCTGTACCTTTTTGTGCACAGATCAGGAGGCAGCTTACGTACTGCCGCAGCAGTTCTAGACCGGGAGCCGACCTTCAGTCCAGAGACTCTCAAGTAGCTTAGCTGACGTCCGCGGGCTCGGAGTCTCATCTATGATATTTCAGTTTGTTTATTTTCATCGAGACAGACTCATTTGTATCTTTCTTTCAGACTGATATTTTTAGTACTCCTTAGTAGTCCGTGAGTAGTGACATCAGATACTAGGTAGAGGTGTATTTTGAAACTTCAGCATTTTATATCGTTTTGTTAAAAACTAAAGTCTTCTGCACTTATTTAATTATTGTTAGAATAGTATGTTGTTGAGGGTGAATAAAGAAATGTTGTATTATTTGGCTGGCCTAGCTACGTTAGTAGGCGTCATCACGACGCCCGATGGTGGGATGAATCCGGGTCGTGACAGGAACGAATTCGCGGTTAGGATAGACATATACCTAATTGCCTTGCTTGGTTGACATACAAGAATTATAAATGCGTTCTTGTTGATTCTAACTCCATAGACATATAGGTGTTAGGTTAGCTTGAGTAGGCAAGTAAGAACTCGACAGATTCTTATGAGCAATATTAACCCTGTCAACCGATAAACTAGATAAATTAGTTAGTGAATTCAATTGAAGAATATAATAGGAATGTTAGATAGCCCATGACCATAGATTGTTTTCATTACATTGATATCATAAAAATCCGCTATCCGTTTGTTCAGAATTTACTATTTGTTTTTCTTTATTTTAATTAGTTTAGATTCAAATACTTCTATGTTTAATTCTTGTCTAGATAAATAGGATAGTCTAATTTAGTTAACAGTTAATCACAAGTCCTCGTGGATTCGACATCCAACTTTTAGTCACTTTATTACTTGACGACCGCACATACTTGTGTGTGCGTTTGGCCGCAAGAAGTTTTCAACAAATTAAAAGACTTTCTTAATTTCTTTTAGATATAAAAATTAGGCTTCGAATATCCTCGTTTCTTCTAGGTTTTTCTAGCGGGGTAATATAATATAATGGATCAAGCATGACATTGGTCCAACTGTTACCTCTGCAACCAATGGTTCCATCGTTGAAAGTAACACCAGATTTCTTTCTTTCAAGTACAATATATCTTAATTTCTAATATCATTATTTGGTGAAATTCCCATTCAGTGTGCGTTATTACTTACCCATTAACTCAATAGTATTAATTTATGACGCATTCTATTTCAAAATTATCCATACCTTTTGTTTTTTTATTTCTAAGGGATATATATATATATATATATATATATATATATATATATATATATATATATATAAAATATTTTGAATATATGCCCCAGAATATATATAGTCCATCGTTTTCAACTTAGAAATTACCCTGCATTAAATCATCAAAAGTTGTGGTGGATAGATAGAATTTTTTTATCCTTAATTAGAGTATTTGAATTCGAATCTTAGGAATAAAGAAAAATTCTCGTAGAGAGCATTTTCACCTTTTATGAACCTTACATTGCACAATTTCGTAAAAATGGAGGCCTAAAGTAACTACCGAAAACTGAATGTAAAACTCTAGAAAGAAAAAAAAAGAATATTAGACGATATATATATTTGCTCCTTTTAGTTTTCAAATTAAAAATAACATATTATTGCATATAACATAAACCTCTTTGAAAGTTGAAGAAAAGGTCCGTGGAATATTCGTTTGCTTCATCTCGTGTTTGGAATTATCTACCTTATGCGCATCTATTTCTTTAATAATCTTTTATTTATATTTCCTTTTCTCACATCGAAATACTACCTATCTTCATGTAATATCAATGTCATGATATATGCATAACACCATACAAAGTAGTTGAGCTGTGCATTCAAATTCTTGCGAATAATGTTGATAGAAATAGGCTTTTTGAAAAGAAAGGTAGGGAGAATTAAACATGTTATGGTTCAAAGAAATTTGAATATTTTAAAATTAAGCCACCTACCCAAGTAATTCATATGCGTAAGCTAAGGAGGGGTTTAAATTTATTGATTTGTTAATTAGTAAGCTATATGAGTTGTCCTTTCTGAAACACCTGATTAATCCAAAGACACCGGGAATTTTGTTATTGTTTATGTGGTTCAAATTGCATGCATAAAAGATGTTTTGGTCATAAACTAATTTAATGAAGATTTTTTTAATTAGAACAATTAACTGCGTTAGCAGCCCATTAAAATAATAAACTAAAAATAAACCTACTCTTTAAATTTTACTATTATTAGCCGGTTGGCTACACCTTATCTACTTTATTAGCTAACTCTATCTAGTTTCTCCATATGAACGTCTTTTCTCTCTATCTTTCTTTCTCAACTGTTTTCTTAGTTCAATTCCAATAATTTCAAAACTTCGGAATCAAGCTTGTAAACACAGTTTCAACACTTTTTTTTACCACACCCAATTGAGTCTAACCAATCATTTCAAATCTAGATTGTCTCAACCCAAATGTCTTCCGGCTGTGGCGGTCAAATTTTTCTTCAACAAATCATTGATTATGTGTTTGTGTAATGTACTAGATTTAGGAAATTATAGAAGCAACAATGGTGTATTTTACTGATAGAAGAATCCAAACTACATTTAATTGTATAGTAGAATGCATTTCAATAGCTAAACTAATGAACTCTAATCAGATGCTCCAATGGCGGTTACCTGAAATGAGAGAAAGAAGAAGAAGAATGAGGAAAGGAGAGAGAGAGAGAATCGAGAGTGAGAAGAGAGAGAGAGAGAGTGTGAGATGTAGTTAGAAGTTTACCGGATTCATAACTGCTTTTGAGTTTTTCAACGATTTATTTAATATGTTGAAAGCTAATCTCAGCCCTTGGATTGTAACTAATCTCGATCGTTCACTTTTACTAATTGCAACGACACCGTTCCTCTTAATGGTCATGTGTAGTTCACGTGACCCTTCTAGCCAGCCCTAATATACACTCCTCTTTCCCCTTTCTTCTAGATATTTCCACTCCCCTTTCCTAATTCATCTGCATTCGTAACAATACCTCCCCCATAGAGACCGACCGTGTCCTCAAGGCTGAAGTTGAGCTACAATGTCGGGAAATTGACTCTTTATATAACCCCAATCCTCCCATGTGGATTCTTTTGGGCTGAGATTCGTCCAGTGAACTAGCACTTTAACCTGCACAGCATTATTGACCTTCACCATTTTGCGTTCAAGGATTACTAAGGGCTGGACCAATATCCGATCATGCACATCACAAATTGGAGGTTGAACCTGTGGATTCACCTCTGGACCTACTCTCTTCTTCAATTGGGAAATGTGAAACACATGATGGATATGGGAAGTCGCTGGGAGCTCTAAACAGTAAGCAACACTGCCTATCTTTTGTAGAATCTTGTAAGGCCCAAAGAATCTGGCACTGAGCTTAAGAATCTTCCGAACTACAATAGACGAATGTCTATATGGTTGTAGTTTGAGATAGACCCAATCTCCTACCTCCAAGATCCTCTCAGACCTATTCTTGTTAGCATAGAACTTCATGAGAGCTTGGGCTTGTACCAAGTTGTCTTTGAGGCTGAGTAACATCTGTTGCCTTTGAGCTAAATTAGCTCCCACTTCTGTCTGTGTTGAGTGAGGTAATGATACCAGGGGTACCTGTGTAGGAGGAAACCCATAAAGTGCTTGGAAGGGAGTAGTTCGTAGAGAACTGTGATAATTGGTGTTATACCACCATTCAGCCAAGGGTAGCCATTTCAGCCACTTTTTAGGAGTAGCAAAAACTATAGATCGTAGGTAGGCTTCTAAGCAACGATTAAGTCTTTCTGTCTGGCCATCTGACTGAGGGTGATAGGCTATTGACATATTTAGCTTAGTACCCATAGCTCTGAAAAGTTGTTGCTAAAATTGACTGGTAAAAACAACATCTCTGTCAGTTACTATAGACTTAGGTAGACAATGTAACTTGTAAACCTCTTGTAATAATACATTAGCTACTTTTTTAGATGTATAAGGATGTTGTAAAGCCAAAAAATGACCATATTTGATCAATCTATCCACCACCACTAAAATTACATCCTTATGATTAGAAGAGGGAAAACCTTCTACAAAGTCCATAGCTATGTCTTGCCAAGGCATCTCAGGTATTGGCAACGGTTAAAGTAGACCAGGAGAATGGATATTCTCATGATTTATCCTCTAACAAATGTCACATTCTGAAACCCATTTGGAAATATCTATCTTCATGTTTGGCCAGTAGAACACCATTTCAACTCTCTTGTATGTCCCTAATTGACCAGAGTGCCTTCCCAAGGGGGATTGGTGAAGTGTTTCAATTTTAGTTCTCAAGTTAGTTCCTTTGCCCACCTAGATTCTGTTGTCAAACTTGATAATTCCTTGCTGTAGAATGAACTTAAGTTTACTAGAAGGGTCTTCTATAAACTCTGCTATCAGGTGCATCAAAGTCACCCTCATAGCTTTAACATACTTCTTGCATCCAAGTAGGATCTAATGAGGTAATGGCACACAAAGTAGAGTCATATTCCTGTCTCCTGGATAGAGCATCTGCTACTCTATTATCTATTCCTCTTTTATACTAAACCTCATTATCTAAGCCCAGTAACTTAGTTAGACCTTTCTGTTGTAGTACTGTAATAATTTTCTTCTCCAATAGGTATTTAAGGCTTTGATGATCAGTTCTTATAATGAAATGCCCCCCATTTGGTAGTGTCTCCACCTTTCTACTGCAGTTAGTACAACCAGGTATTCCTTCTCATAGGTAGATAGGACTCTATTTTTGATTGATAAAGCCTTGCTGAAGTAAGTAATAGGTCTCCCCTCCTGTAATAGAACTGCCCCATTCCTATAGAACAAGCAAATGTCTCTACGATGAAGGTTTTTGTGACGACCCGGCCGGTCATCTTAAGAATTAATGCCCCGATCTCCTATTAACTGCTTTCCTTAAGTTCATTTCTACTATTCTAGTTTGTCAGGACATTCGGTGTTGGGTTTCGGAGATTTTTGGGATACTTAGTCCCTAAATGAGAGCTTAAGTGTGAAAAAGTAGTCCGTAGTCGGAATAGTCTGAAGACGACCTTGGAATGGAAATCCAATGATTCCATTAGCTCCGTTAGGTGATTTCAGGGTTGGGAACATGCTTGGAATGTATTTTGGAAGTCCGTAGCTCATTTAGGCTTGAAATGCCAAAGTTTGAAGTTTTGAAGTTTCCGGTCCGATAGTGAGTTTTTGATCCGAGAGTCGGATTGGAATTTCGAAAGTTGCAGTAGCTCTGTCATGTCATTTGGGACGTATGTGCAAATTTCAGGTCATTCGGACATGTTTTGGTTAGGTTTTTGATCGAAAGTGTATTGGTTTTATTGGTGCTTTATATTGAGGTCCCGGAGGTCTCGGGGTGATTTCGAGTGGTTAACGGAAGAATTGGAGAAGTGTGCAGCAGCTAATTTCTTGCTGCTTCTGGTATTTCCGCATCTGCGGCTTGGGAACCGCAAATGCGGCGCCGCAGAAGCAGCTAGATGGACGTAGAAGCGACTATTGCCCCTTTCCCTCAGAAACCATAGAATTGGTTCTTCTCCCACATAAGCGGAGCCGCAGAAGCAGCTTATCCACCGCAGAAGTGAAGCCTAGTGGTCCCCTAGTTTACGCCGAAGCGGATTGTCCCTCATAGATGTGCTTCCGCACCAGCGGCTTCTTTATCGCAGATGGGGTCCTGGCCATTTAATTTAAGATCATAGAAGCGGCTTTTTTTCGCATAAGCGGGACCGCAGAAGTGGTCCCTTGTCCGCCGAAGCAGAAATGCCTGCTCTGATATAGAAAATTCGAGGGTTTGATTTCATAAGTTAGAAAAATCAAATTGAGCTCGGGGAAGGGCGATTTTCATAGGGTTTTGAAGAAAAGATTATTGAGTAACGTTTTCTTAATCCCTTCTAGTTATATTTCATCATTTTGTAGTTAAATCCATCATTAAAATTCGAATTGGGGATCAAAAATTTGAAAACATTAGGTGAAACTTCATAGGCTAAACTATTGGGTTTTGAGTGGGTGTTTGACCTCCTATTTGAGAGATTTTTATATGGTTAGACTCGTGAGAGTACGAGGGTTCTAAAATGTGAAAATTATTGGATTCCGAGACATTGGCCCGAAGGGCATTTTGGTCATTTTACCTAATTTCATGCTATAGCTTTGAATTAAATAGAAAAACCAGTTGTTTGCGATGTTATTTACAATGTGTAATTGAATTGAATAGATTTAGGCTATTTGGAGTCAGATACTCGTGGCAAGGGCGTGATTTCTAGTTGATTTTGAGCCGGTTCGAGGTAAGTGGCTTGTCTAACCTTGTGTAGGGGGCCTTTTCCCTTAGGATATGATATTTGGTAATTGAATGCCTTGTACGTGAGGTGACGAGCGCGTACTTGAGCTAATTGTTGGAAATCCGTTTTTACTTGAAGTATTCAAATTGAGTTCCTCCTGCTTATCTGTTTATTTTGAATTGCAAGTTTATCCTATGCTAGTTTAGAGAAGCATGTTTATTAGACTTATTTGCTTAAGTGCTTACATTGTCTTGGTTGTATTACGCTAAGCGTGTTAGGCTAGGCTTTTCTATTACTTGTTCTGAGTTAGCTTTGTGTTGGGCTATCATTGTGTGTTTTAATTTGGGACTACAGGACGGCATCCCGGGAGATCCCCTTATATTGATTATGTTCTGGACTGAGGTGCGGGATACCAAGAGATCCCTGGTACATGAAAATGTAAGATTTGAGGGTACAAAAGATCCCCGGGATACCAAGAGATCCCTCGTGTATATGATAAGAATACCAAAAGATCCTCGGGCTACCAAGAAATCCCCCGTGTATATGATAAGGATACCAAGAGATCCCTAGTGTATATGATGAGGATACCAAGAGATCCTCGGAATACTAAGAGATCCCCGGCTATTATTTACTGTTGTGAGTAGCATCCCTAATATTGTTTTGCTTATGCCTTCTGGTACTGCATTCCTTATTTATCCTGTTCGGATTCTCGCCGTAGACTTTAGCTGTGTTGTTTTTCCTTATCTTATCATATATTATGCTTATCTCAGTAGGGCCCTAACCTTCCTCGTCACTACCCAACTGAGGTTAGGTTTGGAACTTATTGAGTACCGTTGTGGTGTACTCATGCCCCTTCTGCGAATGTTTTTTTTTCATGTGCAGATCCAGGTTCCTCCACCCAGGCGTACTATCATGGAGGCGGAGAGATCTAGCAGAGAATTCGAGGTATATCTTCAGCGTCCGCAGACCGAAGAGTCTCCTTCCTTATTCTATCTGTAGTGTTTAGATTCTATCATACTTTTGATGTAGACATTCTGGAGATTAGAGCATTTACAGTATTTCTCTTAGCCTGTGTTTTCTGTGAGTCTTCGGGTTTTTGGATTGAGTTGTAGACTTCTGCAGTTCTTTTGAGTTGTATAGACTGAGCGGCCTTATATGCGGTTATTATTTGAATAGATTCAATTTTACTTAATTATTTCGCAAGTTAGGTTGTTGTTTCCGCATTGTTAGACTTACCTAGTCATAGGGACTAGTTTCCATCACGACATGTTCATGGAGGATGAACTAGGGTCGTGACAAGTTGGTATCAGAGCTCTAGGTTCATAGGAGTCACGGAATAAATGCCGGTTTATTAGAGTCTTGCTGATCGGTACGGAGACGTTTGTACTTATCTACGAGAGGCTATGTAACTATTTAGGAAAATCTTCATTTCATTTGAATTCCTTATCGTGCACTATTTTTGACATCAGTTCTAAACTTCTATCTTCTATTCTCTCACAGATGGTGGGGACACGTGCTACTCGAGATGATCAGGCACCTGTGGCCCCTACTGCAGCCGTCAGAGGTCGGGGTCGGGGTCGGGGCTGGGGTAGAGGTTGAGGATGCGCACGTGGTGTAGCTAGAGCACCTACGCGAGCTCCCGCAAAGGTACCACCAGCAGATCCAGCCGGGGCCCAGGCACATGGCACACCTACTACTGCCATTACTACTCCAGTTCTCTAAGAGACCCTGGCTCAGTTCATGAGCATGTACACCACCTTAGCTCAGGCAGGGTTGCTTCCCTTTGTTGCAGCCACATCCCAAGATGGGGGAGGAGCACAGACTCCCACCATCCGCACTCTTGAGCAACGAGTTTAGGTTGAGCAGACTCCCGAGATTATTCCCGCACCACTTGCAGTGCCAGTTCAGCCCGAGGATGGGTCAGCTGCTTCAGAGGAAGAGCAGCGGAGACTTGAGAGGTTCAAGAAGTATGATCCCCCAGTGTTCAGTGGATTAGCATTAGATGATGCCTTGGGATTTCTAGAGGAGTGTCACCGTATTCTTCGCACTATGGGCATAGTGGAGTCCAGTGGGGTTTCTTTCATTGCTTTTCAGCTTCGGGGAGCCGCCTATGATTGGTGGCGCACTTATGAGATAGACAGTCCAGTCGAGGCTGCTTCACTGAATTGGACCCAGTTCTCGGATATGTTTATGAGAGAATTTGTTCCCCAGAGTATCAGGGATACATGGCGCGCAGTGTTTGAGCATTTGGACCAGGCTGCTATGAACGTTTCGAAGTATGCTATCCGTTATACCAGATTGTCCAGGCATGCACCTGCTTTGGTTGCTACAGTTTGGGAGAGAGTTTGCAGGTTCATTGAGGGTCTTATCCGACCCATCAGATCTAGCATGGCTCGAGAGTTGGAGATGGACATTCCTTATCAGCAGGTAGTGAGCATTGCTAGGAGGATTGAGGGCATGCTCGCCAGGGAGCGAGGGGAGAGGGAGGGCAAAAGGTCTCGAGAATTGGGTCACTACTCTGGTTCCCATACCCCATCAGTAGGTCGTCATAGTAGAGTTTATGTGGGTCGCCACATTCATTCAGCTCTTCCAGCAGCCATCAGTGCTCCAGCTCCACCTATACCTCAGGAGCCTTACTATGCACCTCCAGTTTCTAGCGCGCCTCCTGCGCGAGGTGCATTTAGAGGTCAGTCCAGTAGGTCTGGCCCAGGCCAGTCATAGCCACCGTGCCCTCCCAGAGCAAGTTTTGAGTGTGGAGATACCCGCCACGTGGTGAGGGATTTCTCTAGACTTGGGAGGAGTGCACCCCCTCAGACTTCTCAGGCACAGCGCGCTCAGCAGAGTTCTTAGGCTATGATCATAGCTCCAGCTGCTACCCCACCTGCCCAGCCAGCTAGGGTAGAGGTCGGGGATATAGATGTCGCCTTCGAGAGAGGGGTCGTGCCAGATATTATGCTATTCCTGCTCGTACTAAGGCTGTTGCCTCCGACTCCATCATTATAGGTATTATATTGGTTTGTCACAAAGAGGCATCGATTCTATTCGATCTGGGCTCTACTTATTCTTATGTCTCTTCTTACTTTGTTTCGCATTTAGGTGGGCCTCGGGATTCTTTGAGTGCCCACGTTTATGTTTCTACTCCTGTGGGAGATTCTCTTGTTGTGGACTGCATTTATCGGTCATGTTTGGTTACTATTCGTGGTTTTGAGACCAGAGCAGATTTATTGTTACTCGGTATGGTGGATTTTGACATTATTTTGGGCATGGACTGGTTATCGCCCCATTTTGCTATTCTAGATTTTCACGACAAGACCGTGACGCTGGCTATGCTAGGTATTCCGCGTATTGATGATCTGTTTGACCAGCTTCAGGGCGCACATATGTTTTCTAAGATTGAATTGCACTCAATTTACCATCAGTTGAAGATTTGGGAGCCAGATATCCCGAAGACTGCCTTCAGGACTCAGTATGGTCGTTACGAGTTCCTTGTTATGTCATTTGGGCTGACCAATGCCCTAGCAGCTTTCATGCATTTGATGCATAGTGTATTTAGGCCATATCTTGATTCATTCGTTATTGTTTTTATTGATGATATTCTGGTGTATTCCCAGAGTCGGGAAGATCATGAGCAGCACTTGAGGACCGTGCTTCAGACCTTGAGGGAGAAGAAGTTATATGCACAAAGTTCTCAAAATGTGAGTTTTGGCTGAGTTCTGTGGTATTTCTAGGCCACATGATTTCGAGTGAGGGTATTCGAGTGGATCCAAAGAAGGTATAAGCCATACAGAGTTAGCCCATGGCGTCTTCAGCTATAGAGATTTGTAGTTTCCTTGGTTTGGTGAGCTACTACCCTCGCATCGTGGAGGGATTTTCGACGATTGCGGCCCCTATGACTAGATTGACCCAGAAGGATGCCCCATTTCAGTGGACAGATGAGTGTGATGCGAGCTTTCAGAAGCTCAAGACAACTTTGACTACAGCCCCAATTTTGATGTTGCCTACTGGTTTGGGGTCTTATACTATCTATTGTGACACCTCGAGAGTTGGCATTGGAGCGGTGTTGATGCAGGACGGTAGGGTGATTGCCTATGCGTCCAGACAGTTGAAGATACATGAAAAGAATTACCCTTTCCACGACCTTGAGTTAGCTTCCATTGTTCATGCCTTGAAGATCTGGCGTCATTATTTGTATAGTGTGCCTTCTAAGATCTATACTGACCACCGAAGCTTGCAGCACTTACTCAAGCAAAAAGATCTAAATATGCGTCAGAGGAGGTGGTTAGAGTTGCTGAAAGATTATGACATTACTACACTGTATCACCCGGCAAGGCCAATGCTGTAGCGGATGCCTTGAGTTGCCGGGTGGAGAGTTTGGGTAGTTTGGCATATTTACCAGCTTCAGAGAGTCCTATGGCAATGGATATTGCGGCCTTAGCCAGCCAGTTTGTGAGATTGGATCTTTCGGAGCCCTGTCGGGTTCTAGCCTGTGTAGTTTCCCGGTCTTCCCTATTTGATCATATCCGGGAGCGGCAGTATGATTACCCTCATTTGCTTGTCCTTCAGGACAAGGTTCAGTATGGAGATGCCAGAGATGTGACCATTGGAGATGACGGGGTATTGGGGATGCAGGGCTGGATTTATGTGCCAAATGTTGATGGTCTTCGAGAGTTGATTCTAACAGAGGCCCATAGTTCGTTGTATTCTATCCATCCGGGTGCCGCGAAGATGTATCATGACTTGAGGCAGCACTATTAGTGGAGGCAGATGAAGAAAGATATAGTTGGTTATGTGTCTAGATGCCACAACAGCCAACAGGTGATGTATGAGCACCGGCGCCCAGGTGGGTTGCTTCAGCAGATAGAGATCCCGGAGTGGAAATGGGAGCGCCTCACCATGGACTTTGTATCAAGTCTCCCACGAACCTTGAAGAAGTTTGATGCCATTTGAGTCATTGTGGATCGACTAACCAAGTCTGCTCATTTAATTCCTGTGTGTACCACTTATTCATCAGAGCGGTTGGCGGAGATTTATATCCGAGAGATCGTCCGTCTGCATGGTATTCCAGTTTCTATTATTTCAGATAGAGGTACCAGTTTAAATTGCGGTTCTGTAGAGCCGTGCAGCAGGAGTTAGGCACTCGGGTGGAGTTTAGCATAACATTTTACCCCCAGACGTACGTACAGTCCGAGCGCACTATTCAGATTCTTGAGGATATGCTCCGTGCGTGTGTGATTGAGTTTGGAGGGTCTTGGGATCATTTGTTGCCATTGGCGGAGTTTTCTTACAACAACAGTTATCAGTCCAGCATTTATATGGCGTCGTATGAGGCTTTATATGGTCAGAGGTGTTGATCTCCTGTGGGCTGGTTTGAGCGGGGTGAGGCGAGGCTATTGGGCACAGAGTTGGTTCAGGATGCGTTGGAGAAGGTTAAGATGATTTAGGATAGACTCCGTACAGCCCAGTCCAAATTGAAGAGTTATGCGGACAGGAAGGTTTGTGGTGTTTCATATATGGTTGGTGAGCGGGTTGTGCTTTGTGTTTTTCCTGTGAAAGGCATCATGAGGTTTGGGAAGAAAGGAAAGTTGAGTCCGAGGTTTATTGGCCCTTTTGAGATCTTGAGACAAGTTGGGGAGGTTGCCTATGAGCTTGCCTTACCTCCTAGTTTGGCCGGAGTTCATCCGGTATTTCATGTTTCGATACTCTGGAGGTATCACGGTGACCCGTTGCACGTGTTGGATATCAGTTCAATCAAGTTGGACAAAGATCTATCTTATGTTGAGGAGCCAGTGGCTATATTTGACATGCAAATCAGAAAATTAAGGTCAAAGAACATAGCTTCAGTGAAGGTTCAGTGGCGGGGTCAGCCGGCCGAGGAGGCGACTTGGGAGACCGGGCAGGATATATGCAACAGTTACCCTTACTTTTGACTACTTCAGGTATGTTCTCTATGCTCGTTCGAGGAGGAACGGATGTTTAAGTGTAGGAGGATGTGACGACCCGGCCGGTCGTCTTAAGAATTAATGCCGCGATCCCCTATTAACTGCTTCCCTTAAGTTGATTTCTGCTATTCTGGTTTGCCAGGACGTTTGGTGTTGGGTTTCAGAGAGTTTTGGGACACTTAGTCCCTAAATGAGAGCTTAAGTGTTTAAAAGTGGTCCATAGTTGGAACAGTGTGAAGATGAACTTGGAATGGAAATCCGATGGTTCTGTTAGCTCTGTTAGGTGATTTTGGGATTGGGAGCGTGTTCGAAATCTATTTTGGAAGTCCGTAGCTCATTTAGGCTTAAAATGCCGAAGTTTGAATTTTTGAAGTTTCCGGTCAGATAGTGAGTTTTTGATCTGAGGGTCAGATTGAAATTTCGAAAGTTGCAGTAGCTCTGTCATGTCATTTGGGATGTATGTGCAAAATTTTAGGTCATTCGGACGTGTTTTGGTTAGGTTTTTGATCGAAAGTGTATTTTGATGAAATTTGAAGTTCTTAGGCTGATTTAATCGAGTTTCCGTTGTTGTTTTAGGTGTTTTGAAGATTTGTACAAGTTTGAATGAGGTATTAGGTGTTATTGGTGCTTTTGATTGAGGTCCCAGGGGTCTCGGGGTGATTTCGGGTGGTTAACAGAAGAATTGGAGAAGTGTGCAGTAGCTGATTTCTTGCTACTTATGGTATTTCTGCATCTGCGGCTTGGGAACCGCAAAAGCGGCTAGATGGCCGTAGAAGGATGCTATTGCCCCTTTCCCTTAGAAACCACAGAAGTGGCTCTTCTCCCGCATATCCGAAGCTGCAGAAGTGGCTTATCCACCGCAGAAGCGAAGCGTAGTGGCCTCCCAGTTTTCGCAGAAGCGAATTGTCCCTCGCAGATGCGCTTCCGCACCTGCGGCTTCTTTATCGCATATGTGGTCCTGGATATTTAATTGAAGACCACAGAAGTGGCTTGTTTCCGCATAAGCGGGACCGCAGAAGCGGTCCCTTGTCTGCAGAAGCGAAAATGCCTGTTCTGATATAGAAAATTCGAGGGATTGATTTCATGAGTTAGAAAAATAAAATTGAGCTCGGGGAAGGGCGATTTTAAGAGGGTTTTGAAGAGAAGATTATTGGTTAACATTTCCTTAATCCCTTCTAGTCATATTTCATCATTTTGTAGTTAAATCCATCATTAAAATTCGAATTTGGGATATAAAATTAGAAAAATTGGGTGAAACATCATAGGCTAAACTATTGGGTTTTGGGTGGGTGTTTGACTCCGATTTGAGAGATTTATATATATTTAGACTCATGAGAGTAAGAGGGTTCTGAAAATATAAAAATTATTCGATTCTGAGATGTTGGCCTGAAGGGCATTTTGGTCATTTTACCTAATTTCACACTGTAGCTTTGAATTAAATAGCAAAACCAGTTGTTTGCGATGTTATTTACAATGTGTAATTGAATTGAATAGATTTGGGCCATTTGGAGTCGGATACTCGTGGCAAGGGCGTGATTTCTAGTTGATTTTGAGCCGGTTCGAGGTAAGTGGCTTGTTTAACCTTGTGTAGGGGGATCTTTTCCCTTAGGATATGATATTTGGTAATTGAATGCCTTGTACGTGAGGTGAAGAGTGCGTTCTTGAGCTAATTGTTGAAAATCCGTTTTTACTTGAAGTATTTAAATTGAGTTCCTCCTGCTTATCTGTTTATTTTGAATTGCAAGTTTATCCTATGCTAGCTTAGAGAAGCATGCTAATTTGACTTATTTGCTTAAGTGCTTAAACTGTCTTGGTTTTATTACGCGAAGCATGTTAGGCTAGGCTTTTCTATTACTTGTTCTGAGTTAGCTTTGTGTTGGGCTATCATTGTGTGTTTTAATTTGGGACTACGGGACAGCATCCCGGGAGATCCCCCTGTATGGATTATGTTCTGGTGAGAGGTGCGGGATACCAAGAGATCCCTGGCACATGAAAATGTATGATTTGCGGGTACCAAGAGATCCTTGGGATATCAAGAGATCCCTCGTGTATATGATAAGGATACCAAGAGATCCTCGGGATACCAAGAAATCCCTCGTGTATATGATAAGGATACTAAGAGATCCTCGGGATACAAAGTGATCCCTAGTGTATATGATGAGGATACCAAGAGATCCTCGGGATACCAAGAGATCCCTAGCTATTATTTCCTGTTGTGAGTAGCATCCCTGATATTGTTTTGCTTCTGCCTTCTGGTACTGCATTCCTTATTTATCCTGTTCGGATTCTCGTTGTAGACTTTAGCTGTACTATTTTTCCTTATCTTATCATATATTATGCTTATCTCAGTAGGGCCCTAACCTTCCTCGTAAATACTCAACCGAGGATAGGCTTGGCACTTAATAAGTACCGTTGTGGTGTACTCATGCCCCTTCTGCACATGTTTTTTTCATGTGCAGATCCAGGTTCCTCCACCCAGGCGTACTATCATCGAGATGGAGAGATATAGCGAAGACTTTGAGGTATATCTGCAGTGTCCGCAGACCGAAGAGTCTCCTTCCTTATTCTATTTGTGGTGTTTAGGTTCTATCATACTTTTAATGTAGACATTCTGGAGATTAGATCATTTACAGTATTTCTCTTAGCCTGTGTTTCCCGTGAGTTTCCAGTTTTTGGGATTGAGTTGTAGACTTCCGCATTTCTTTGGAGTTGTATAGGCCGAGCTGCCATATATGCAGTTATTATTTTAATATGTTCAGTTTTATTAATTATTCCGCAAGTTAGGTTGTTGTTTCTGCATTGTTAGGCTTACCTAGTTATAGAGACTAGGTGCCATCACGACATGTTCATGGAGGGTGAACTAGGGTCGTGACATTTTTAGTAAAATCAGCTAATGCTAACACATGAGCAATTGACATGGTTGGTTTAAGCTGTTGGAAGGCTGCTTCTGCTTCTTCAGACCATTGAAAATCAGTAAGAGGTTTGCTAATATTGCCATTGCCTCTTACAAACCTTCTGTAGTATCCTGTAAGCCCTAGGAAACCCCTCAATTCCTTGACAGATTTAGGCCTTGGCCACTTAGTCATGGCTTCAACTTTGGCAGGATCTGTAGCTACCCCATTTTATGCCCAAGATACTCTACACTATCTTTTCCAAATGAACATCTAGATAACTTGGCAAATAGTTGTTCTTGACTTAGAATTTCCAACACATGTCTTAAGTGTATATTATGGCTATAGACTGAAGGGCCATAGACTAGTATGTCATCAAAGAAGACTAAATTAAATTTCCTAAGAAATAGCTTAAACACATCATTCATAAGACTCTGAAATGTAGCAAGAGCATTACTTAAGCCAAAAGGCGTGACTTTGAACTCATAATGGTCTAAATGAGTTCTAAAAGCAGTCTTATAAATATCAGTCTCCTTCATTCTGATTTGATGATAACCAGCCCTAAGGTCAATCTTAGAATAAATGGAAGAGCCACTCAATTCATCCATTAAATCATCTACAAGTGGAATAGGAAATTTGTCTTTGACAGTTAACTTATTCAATTCTCTATAGTCAATGTAAAATCTCCAACTACCATCCTTCTTTTTAACCAATAAGACTGGGAAAGAAATGGGGAATGGATGGGTTGTATAATTTGATTAGTAATCTTCTCATTAACTTGCTTCTCTATCTCATTTTTTTGAAAGTAATTGTACCTGTAAGGTCTCAAGCTAACATGATTGGCATTATTCTTTAGGGGTATGTGGTGATCATGGGCTTTTCTGGGAGGCAGCTCTTTTGGGTTCAGCAAACACATCTGGGAATTCAGCAATGACTTCAAAGATTGCTATAGGTATTCCTTCTTTTTCTACTCTTCCTGATTCTGGCTGGGCTATTATAGTAAACAAATGAGCCTATGTAGCTTTCCCCTTCAACATCTGCTTAGCTCTTGTGACTATCATACTCTTTAGTTCTGCTTGAATGTAGATTCCCTTCAACTCTACCCTTTTGCCCTTATGAGTAACATGCACATTATATTCTACAAAATCCAAGAGTACATGGTTATATCCCTTCATCCAATCTCCTCGCAATATCATATCATTACCCCCTAGTCTCACCAATCTGACTGAGTCTTTAAATTCTACTCCTTGAATTTTTCATTTTAACTTTAGACAAGTTTGGAGACTAAAAATGTGATTTCTATTAGCCACAGTAACTCTCATATGAACTGCATCACTAATGGTGCATTCTATCTTTTTAGCAGTTTCTAAGTCCAAGAAGCTATGAGTGCTTCCTGAGTCTAGGAGAATAGTAATTTTATTCCTTTTCGCCTCCCCTTCAATATGATAGCATTAGGAACCTCAGTTCCTGATAGGGCATTTAAGCAAATAGCCTCATCCATGGGTTCAGTTCTCCATCATAGTTCATAGTATCCCTTTCAGTTTCTCCATTAGGCTCTATCTCCTACTGTTCAGTTGTAGCAGAGATGTCATTCAATTTCTGTTTGCACTACTGTCCTGGCTGATATTTATCCCCACATTTATAGCATAATCCTTGAGCTCTCTTAGTCTTAAATAGTCTGTTTCCACCATTTCCCATAGACAACCCTCCTAATTTGGTGTTTTGTTGGTAATTTGAAGTAGTAGCCTTGTTCCACTGTCACTTTTCTTTTTTACTTAATGCACTTAGTAAATTCTCTTGATGTCTAGCCTTATATACAACTTGGCTTAATGAAAAAGGGTTAAGCATTTTAATAGTATGCCTAATTTCCTCTTTTAACCCTTTTACAAAGAATTCCAAAAAAAAACTCTTCAATAATGGTAAGATTCCTAATCAGTACCCATGCTTTAAGATCTTCAAATTTCTCCAAATACTCCTCTACTGACCCTTTCTGTTCAGTCTTTTTAAACTCTCCCACTAGATTGAATTTATTATTATTAGCTCCCTTAAATCTTTTACAAATCTCTTCAGTGAACTCATGCCATTTGATTGTTCCTTGACTAATTTGATAGGAGAAAAACCAAGATTCAGCCTTACCTGTCAAGTGAAGAGCTGCTACCTCTAATTTCTCATCTGAATCCATGATGCGATGATATTGGAAATATCTTTCTCCCTTCCTCAGCCATGAACAGGGATCATCACCATCAAAATAGGGAAACTCATACTTAGCATAATGATTGCTTCTCTGAGATCTGCCCTGCTCACTGTACCCCCCTTTAAAGGGTTGACTTGTTGAATTCTCCAGCTGGAGTCCATCCCTAGGTGCACTGCCTAGAATTCCATTATGGTGGTGAACCATTTTCTCCATAAACAAGTCTAATTTCCTACCCAGTTCTTCCATTTTTGAGTCATTGGACTCCATATAACTCTGAAGCTGATTTTCAATCTTTTTCACTGTATCTTCTATAATTTTAAATGAGTATCTGGTATTGTCATATTGTGTTGTCAGGATTATTCTCTGATACCAAGTTGCAATGTACTAGATTTAGGAAATTATAGAAGCAACAATGGTGTATTTTATTGATAGAAAAATCCAAACTACATTCAATTGTACTGTAGAATATATTTCAATAGCTAAACTAATGAACTCTAATCAGTTACTCCAATGGCGGTTACCTGAAATGAGAGAAAGAAGAAGAAGAATGAGGAAAGTAGAGAGAGAGAAAATCGAGAGTGAGAAGAGAGAGAGTGTGAGAGGTAGTTAGGATTTTACCGGATTCATAACTGCTTCTGAGTTCTTCAACGATTTATTTAATATGTTGAAAGCTAATCTCAGCCCTTGGATTTTAACTAATCTCGGTCGTTCACTTTTACTAATTGCACCGACACCGTTCCTCTTAATGGTCATGTGTAGTTCACGTGACCCTTCTAGCCAGCCCTAATATACACGCCTCTTTTCCCTTTCTTCTAAATATTTCCACTCCCTTTTCTTAATTCATCTATGTTCATAACAGTTTGAGTTGTGGTTTTAAGCTCAAAAACTAATACCACAATTGAAATTTGAACAGTAATTATTTCCAAAAGTTTCGTGTTTTAGATCTGAAGTTTCTATTTTGAACTTGGAAACTTCATAAATGGAGATCAATTTTTCTCTTCAGAGTCAAGACAAAGCTTTAGGCTCTTAATATTTAGAGATTTGACTTCGAAATTTCTTTTTTTTATTCTCTTCACTTTTCTGGTGCGTTGACTTTGATTCTGGTTTTGTGATTGAAAGGAAAGTGTAACCACCACCGTATACTCAGTGTATAGTTAGTTTATAGTATAATATATAAACATTAATTATACGAAGATATATTACAAAGTAACTATATACATATTTACAATGATTATATGTCAAGCATGTTGCAATTGGGCATCGCCATGGTTAGAGTTAAATTATCGGTTTAATTATCCCGAAAGAAGGCCTTAATAAGTAGTACCATTTTAGTTTTAATTTGGAGTATTATTGTTTGTTGTTTAGTCCATTTCTATTTAGTTTTAGGTCCCTAAAAGTGGATAGTCTAGCTAGACGCAACATGTCTATTCTGTTATTTGCTTGTCTTTGATTCTTTTATAATTCTGTGTAGTGTTCGTTTCCAGTATGTTGAATGAAAATTGAGTCTTTTCTTTCTCTGCATTTCATTTATTTCTTTTTAGTTCTTGTTTTCCATTTCCATAACGATTCCTATGTGGAAATCATTAAAATTGGTATCAGAGCCGACGATTCTTGGCTACTCATCGGTGTTAATGACAGGGTCTGGAAAAGGTTCAAATCCGTTGAAGCAACAAATTCAAGCTTTTATGAACATATCGAATAGAAGACTACAACATCTTGAAGAATGGTATTAAAATCATTTTCGGACCGTCTATAGTTCACGAAATCAGTATGAAGTTCAAAGGTGGGAGATTGAGCAACGAGTTTTTAGTGACTCGTACGCATGTCATCAGTATGATGGTGCAAATTCAAGTTATTATCAAGACTCCTACGATGATTTCACTATGGATTCACTAATCCAACGAATGGAGGATGGATTCACCCAACTGTGGATTCCATATGCTCATCATTTTGATGGTAACTATCAGGGGTCATATTTATTTCAGTTGGGTGACGGTTCTATGGTGTTAGTGAGTTATCCTATAACTTCTCCTATACATAGGAGTAAACCGACAACGTTGATAAGATTCAAGAAACATAAGAAGAAGAGAGGATACCTCGATGCCTGATGTGATCATATCAGAAAGCACAAGAAACATCATGGTGGTAGAGGAAACGCCGGCCAAACAAAGCAACACAAAATTCACTATGATAAATATCATCTTGGTTATTTGGGGAAAGTGTGTGGATAGTATCTTCGCAAAGATAGGAAATTGTCTTAGCGAGAAAGGGCAGGAACATCATCTATCCAGAACCACATCGAAAAAGAAGTAATACTGGAGGATGAAGAAGAAGATTATGTTGTCTTTGATGATTGTCCATTTATGAAAATTAAAGATAAGGAGGAAGAAAATAATGGAGACCAACTGTTTGATAAAAGTCCAGACATAAATGTGACTGTAGAAATTTACTCTGATGAGATCACCAACATTCAGTTTCAATTGTGTGCAACTTCAATGACTCTAAATTATGTAAGTAAAATTAACTCTAAACTGATTCCTAAGGACCACCGGTTTACCTTGATTCAAGATTATGGAGAAAGAGAGGTACTAAACTGTGAGATTCAAGGAAATTCGGAACGTGACGTAGATAGTGTTGGTTCAAAATTTAGTGATGGTCTTAGTGAATATGAGACTCTTTTTGTCCACATAAATGGTGATAGTGAAGTACTAGCCCAAGAAGATGTAGAAAATTTTGAAAGTAGTAGAAGTTTCTCTGTTGACTTGTTGGCATCTGTGAAATAGGAGATAATCCTAGAGCCATTTCCCTGGAATTAGTTGAAGTTTCCTCTATTTTTGATGAAATTGAGAATAATTGTTCTGATTTTGGAGATAATGAGGTTGTTTTGGAAAAGGATGAAAAAGATATCGAAGTAAAAGAACTAGATTTAGAAAAATCGGAGAGGGTGTTGTCTCTTTTGCAAACTAGTGGTATTGTTGATGAATTTAGACAGTCTATCTTAAGGAAACTGGGTTGTTTTTTATTGAAGAGTACTGGAATGAGTCCGCAGTAGTTAAACTTGTGCTTTATGTCGTAGATGGACGAATCAATGAGTTTGAGCAAAACCAATAAGTACATGTCTTAGTATAATGTATTTGTAAAATAATTCTGAAAATATAAATAAATATAAACAGAAATGACAGAAAACCAATTCTAGCCCACTAAATTCACAGTGTTTCCTTAAGGAATTTAATCCTCTCCTAGTACCCAAGGTTATGGATTATTTCCTCCCAGGATAGAACGAATTACACACTGGTATAGTGGTACTTCAAACCCAGTATTTTAGCAAACACAAAGTTCGGTAGCAAATCACACTTACTGTTGCTTTCTTTGAAGTTAAAATATGCAGAAGAAATGAGAAAAAACTCAGAAAATCGTAGTTAAATTCTGAGCATAATAGTATTGTATTTATAGCCAAAAGTTGGGATGGAATCTGAAAAGGTGCAACTTTTCATAATGGATGTTTTTGCAAATGGCCACAGCATAAATGCCATTACATAAATGGCCATTTACTCAACAATAAAGAGGGAAAATTGAAGAGGATAGTTACTTTTTTGTTACCAAAACAGAAAAATAGATTGGATTTAATATTAATATTTAATATTAATATCCTGTTATTAAAATAAATATTTAATAACATTTCTGTTAATATTTTACTATTAAAAAATAAATTTGGTCCAAAAAGTTAATCAATCAATCGATCATTTGACCAAATCCAACTCCGAATCCGAATCCGAATCCGAAGCCGAAGCCGAAGCCGAGCGACGACGACGATGGCACGATGCTTGGTTTCTTCTCAACTCTTTAAGATCTAGAAGAAGAGCAATTGCATATATACCCATAAAAAACCTCTTCCTCTTCCAATATGGGGCAATGCCCATTTACCAAGGGGGAAACTTAAAATTTCACTCAAAAAAATTCATTTACCTCCATTTCCCATTCACCCTATTTTAAGTATTTAATATATTAATTAAATATATTAAAAACCCCAACAATCCCCCACATGAATGGAGAATGGTTATATCACGGAAGTATGCATGAATATGTGATTTGCAAGTAAGGATTAATTGCATCTGGATAAGTAAGTTTCCCTTTGAACTTTCCGTAGTGAACTTATGTCGGATATACTTGATCAATCGGTAGATTTGATATCTTTGAACCGTCAAGCTTTGGTGTATACCTAGACAACCACAAGTAACACAACCAACCATTAACCGTCTTTGGTTCTCATTGTTGTATTCGTTTCAGCCATGAACACCGCCTGGTTTCATAAGTGCGTAGAGAACTGGCCTTACAAAGTTCTCCTTGAAGTGGCTAACACTTCACACTTACATAGGTGATTCCTAAACGTGTCATCACGTAGATACACTATTTGATATACCCCGTATCAAATTTAGAAATCATTAAAAAGCCTTAATGCTTTATCCTTGGTACTAAACATTGTCTTATACAAGAATGGACCAAAAGCTTATTTGACAATGTTGAACCGTCATTAATGACATTATTTGATCTCCTTGAACCTAGATCTTGGGATCTCCACTCTTCTAGGTAGAGTTAGCACCACTATGACTTGTTCTCGGCCAAAGTCCCATTCCCCTTGATGATTTCTCTACAACTTCTCTAGTGGCCTTTTGTAAGTGGATCTGACACATTATCACTTGACTTTACATAGTCAATCGTGATAATTCCTCTAGAGAGTAATTATCTAAAGATTTTATGTCTTTGTCATATATGACGAGATTTACCGTTATACATAATGCTCCCAGCCCTTCCTATTGCCGCTTGACTATCATAATGTATGCATATTGGCGCCAAGGGTTTGGGCCAAAATGGAATATCTTCCAAGAAATTCCGGAGCCATTCAGCTTCTTCACCGGCTTTATCAAAGGCTGTGAACTCAGCCTCCATTGTAGAGCGGCAAATACAAGTTCGTTTGGACGACTTTCAAGATACCGCTCCTCCACCAATAGTGAATACATATCAACTTATGGACTTGGAATCAGTTGATCCGGTGATCCAATTTGCATCACAGTATCCCTCAATGACTGCAAGATATTTACGGTAGTACAAAGGAAAGTCCTGGGTATGTACTAAGTACCCCAAAACTCGTTTCATGGCCATCCAATGAGATTGACCTGGATTGCTAGTATATCGACTCAATTTACTTATTGCACAAGCTATATATGGTCATGTACAATTCATGATTTACACTAAGCAACCCAACACACGAGCATAATCCAATTGTGATATGTTTTGGCCTTCGTTCTTTGCTAATACAAGATTCACGTCAATTGGAGTCTTTGCAACTTTAAAGCCCAAGTGCTTGAATTTTTCAAGTAGTGTTCTAATATAATGAGATTGTGACAACACCAGACCTTGAGAAGTCTTCTGGATCTTAATTCCCAGAATTAAATCAGCAACTCCCAAGTCTTTCATATCAAACTTGCTAGTTAGCATACACTTAGTAGCATTTATATTGGCAATGTTATTACTCATTATGAGC
This sequence comes from Nicotiana glauca, assembly GCA_026770625.1. Lineage (NCBI taxonomy): Eukaryota > Viridiplantae > Streptophyta > Magnoliopsida > Solanales > Solanaceae > Nicotiana > Nicotiana glauca. The sequence goes on from MU722384.1 coordinate 30,249, forward strand.
ATATCTTCCACATATAAGCAAACAATAATTATGTGATTTAGAACATTTTTAATGTACACACATTTATCACATTCATTTATCTTAAACCCATTTGACAACATTGTTTGGTCAAATTTCGCATGCCATTGTTTGGGTGCTTATTTTAGTCCGTAAAGGGACTTAACAAGTCTACAGACCTTCTTTTCTTTACTTGGAACCACAAACCCTTTTGGTTATTCCATGTAGATTTCTTCCTCCAACTCTCCATTTAAGAAGGCCGTCTTAACATCCATTTGATGAATTTCAAGACCATAAACTGCAGCTAATGCTACTAACGTTCGTATGGACGTAATTCCTGTAACTGGAGAGTATGTATCAAAATAATCAAGACCTTCTCGTTGTCTATACCCTTTGACCACAAGTCTTTCCTTATATTTGTCAATAGTGCCATCATCTTTCATTTTCCTCTTAAAGATCCATTTAGAACCCAACAGTTTATTTCCAGGAGGAAGATCAACCAATTCCCATGTATGGTTGTTCAATATGGATTCTATTTCACTATTGACTGCCTCTTTCCATAACAATGATCCCGAAGAAGACATAGCTTCTTTAAATGTTTGAGGCTCATTTTGCAATAAGAAAGTCACAAAATATGGTCCAAATGAAGTAGACATTATTTAACGTTTACTACGTCTTGGATCCTCCTGGTTAAGTGTACTTTCTTTTGTTTCTTCCCGAGGCCGTTTAGATCCTTCACCAATCGACTCACATTCCTTTTTATACAGATATATATTTTCAAAGAACTCAACATTATCTGATTCTATAACCGTATTATTATGAACGTCGGGATTTTTTGATTTATGAACTAGAAATTGATATGCTTTACTATTAGTCGCATATCCTATGAAAACCCAATCAACGGTTTTCGGTCCTATTTTTACCCTTTTGGGTTTAGAAACTTGCACTTTTGCCAAACACCCCCGCACTTTAAAATAATTCAAGTTGGACTTCCTTCCTTTCTATTTTTCATATGGAATGGATTGTGTTTTGCTATGGGGTACTCGATTTAGTATTCGGCTATCCCTAAGAACGGCTTCCCCCCACAAGTTCTATGGCAAACTAGAACTTATCAATAATGAGTTCATCATCTCCTTTAATGAACGATTCTTTCTTTCTGCAATCCCATTCGATTGGGGCATGTAAGGGGCCGTTGTTTGATGAATAATTCCATATTCTAAACATATTTGTTCAAAAGGAGATTCATATTTACCACCTCTATCACTTCTTATCATTTTGATTTTCTTGTTCAGTTGTGTTTCAACTTCATTTTTGTATTGCTTGAATGCGTCTATTGCTTCATCTTTACTATTAAGTAAACATAGCAATATCGAGTACTATCGTCAATAAAATTTATGAAATACTTCTTTCCACCGCGGGATGGTATTGACTTCATGTCACAAATATCTGTATGAATTAAGCCTAAAGGATTTGAATTCCTTTCAACTGACTTATAAGGATGTTTAACATACTTAGATTCCACACATACTTGACATTTTGATTTGTCACATTCAAACTTGGGCAATACTTCTAAATTAATCATTTTCTACAAGGTTTTGTAATTTACTTGACCCAAACGTATATGCCATAATTCATTTGACTCAAGTAAGTAAGACGAAGTTGAAATTTTATTATTATTTTCAACAACCATTACATTCAGCTTGAAAAGGACCTCACTGAGGTAACCTTTTCCTACAAATATTTCATTCTTACTTATTACTACCTTATCGGAAACAAAAACACATTTAAAACCATTCTTAACAAGAAGTCCAGTAGAGAGTAAATTCTTCCTAATCTCGGGAATATGAAGGACGTTGTTCAAAGTCACCACTTTTTCGGAAGTCATTTTGAGAAATATCTTCCCACATCCTTCAATCTTGGCATTTGAAGCATTTCCCATAGAAATCGTCTCATCGGGTCCAACAAGAGCATAAGTAGCAAAAGCTTCTCTAACAGCACAAACATTGCGAGTGGCCCCAGAATCAATCCACCACTCTTTAGGATTGCCCACCAAGTTGCATTCGGAAAGCATGAAACATAAGTCATCAATATCATCATGTTTTTTAACCATGTTTGCTTGACCCTTCTTCTTGTCTTTCTTCGGAGCACGACACTCCGTAGATTTATGTTTGGTTTTTCCACAATTGTAGCAGTTTCCACTAAACCGCTTCTTGCATGGGTTGTATTTCGGTCCAAAAGCCTTTTTCCTCTTTTTTTTCTCTTCAACAACATTTGCTCCCATTATTGTTGAGTTCCCACGGCCTCTCTTTTCAGCAACTTTGTTGTCCTCTTCGATTCTCAACCGAACAATGAGATCTTCAAGGGACATCTCCTTGCGTTTGTGTTTCAAGTAGTTTTTGATGTCCTTCCACAAAGGAGGCAACTTCTCAATCATTGCTGCTACTTGGAATGATTCATTGACAAGACCTTCAATGAAATTTTTGTTAGTAAAAATACAAAGATTACTACTTTCAACATCAATATTAATTTGACTTATACCTTGAGCAAGTAGATCATGAATAATCACTTGCATTTCCTAGACTTGGGTAATAATAGACTTGCTATCTATTATTTTGTAGTCCAAAAACTTTGTAGCAACAAACTTTTTCAACCCGGCATCTTCGATTTTGTAGTTCTTTTCAAATGCAATCCACTGTTCCTTTGACGTTTCCACGCCACTGTAGACATTATGCAGAGCATCCTCCAGTCCGCTTAGAATATAATTCTTGCACAAAAAATCTGAATGTTTCCACGCCTCAATCTCGAGAAAGCGTTCAGTTTCTGGAGTTTCATCGGACAACACAGGAACATCTTCCTTGATGAACTTCTGGAGACTTAGAGTAGTCAAATAGAAGAACATCTTTTGCTGCCAGCGCTTGAAATCAATCCCGGAAAATTTTTCGGGTTTCTCCGCCGGTGCCAATGCTGCCGGTGTCGTTCAGCTTGTTGAGGCATTGGCAGTCACCATTGGAATATCTTGGTTCTCATTCTCATTAGTTATTTCTGTAAAAGAATGACACAAACGTTAAAATCACGTAGATTTTAATAGAGTACAAAAGCACACAGGTTTTACTCTCTAAAAACAGTAAGTACAAATACAGAGAATATATTAAATTCCTTAAGCTTGTTACTTGTTACTGTATTTGTAAAATAATTCTGGAAATATAAATAAATATAAACAGAAATGACAGAAAACCAATTCGAGCCCACTGAATTCACAGTGTTTTCTTAAGGAATTTAATCCCCTCCCAGTACCCAAGATTGTGGATTATTTCCTCCCAGGATAGAACGAATTATACACTGGTATAGTGGTACTTCAAACCCTAGTTTTTCAGCAAACACAAAGTTCAGTAGCAAATCACACTTACTTTTGATTTCTTTGAAGTTAAAATATGTAGAAGAAAGGAGAGAAAACTCAAAAAATCGTAGTTAAATTCTGAGCAGAATAGTGTTGTATTTATAGGCAAAAGTTGGACTGAAATCTGAAGAGGTGCAACTCTTCAGAATGACTATTTCTGCAGAATGGCCACAACATAAATGCCATTACATAAATGGCCATTTACTTAATAATAAAGAGGGTAAGTTACTTTTCTATTACCAAAACAGAAAACCGAATTCTATTATTAAAACAAATATTTAATAATATTTCTGTTAATATTTTACTATTAACATATAAATTTGGTCCAAAAAGTTAATCAATCAATTGACCGAATCTGAATTCGAAGCCGAAGCCGAGCGAGTGACGACGATGACGGCGCGAGGCTTTCTTTCTTCTCAACTCTTTAAGAGCTAGAAAAAGAGAAATTGCTTATACACCCATAAAAAACCTCTTCCTCTTCCAATATGGGACAATGCCCATTTACCAAGGGGGAAACTTAAAATTTCACTCAAAAAACTTTATTTCCCTCCATTTCCCATTCACCCTCTTTTAAGTATTTAATATATTAATTAAATACATTAAAAAACCCAACAGCTTGTTGACTCCAATCTTTTGGATCAATCAACTGGTCTACAACAAGGTGTTAATGGTAAGATACTAGACATTGAACATGAGCATTTCCAATTTGGAATGATTGGTCAAATTAATGGTAGCTTATAAGCCATAAAATAGTCACTCATGTCGTGTTGCATGCTAGCTCAAAATAGTAAGCTAATGTCTCTGAATGATGTACACCTTCCTGCCACCAGGTGTTTAATTCTCAATAATGCATAAAATTTTCGGGTTGATTGTTATCACTAGCAGTGATAGTTAAGAGTAAAACAACTCACTAATACCTTACATGTGCTCGTGCTTTGGGTAAGTTGGGTCTTCTTATTGCCTTTTGATCTTCAGTGGTGTCTGGAATATTACTTTATCCAAAGGTTGTTGCATATGTATCTGATGGCCTTGGGACAACTTATCTTCATACAACTAGATTGGAGAGAATGAAGGAAATGTTAGCATTACATTTCTTTTTTTACCTCTTTATCAACCAGAAATATGGGGCGGCTATGAATGAAAATATTGTCCTTCTGAAAATTGCTATGGAAGAGTTTTTGCACCATGTATCTTCATTAAAGGGTACTGGACGGATTAACTTATTGAAATTAATAATATTGCTTCTTCGGATGATGATGAATATGCCAAGTCATCATGTAAACCAAGTGGGGCTGCTGGGAATGGAATTGCTCCACAAGTAGAGTACTGCTTGGGACCTTTAACAATCTCCCTTAATCTATCTTCTTCAAATAAATATATGGATGTTGGAGGTACTCTGTACACCTCTCAAGGTTTCTCGGGTATGTTAAGTGATACTGATTTCTTATTTTCTATGGTTGTATTGGGATATACAGAGGTAAATATCAAATCTAGGAATGAGAAATACGTAATAAAAGTCGAGCAAATTCCTAGTAAGTTTTATCACATGCTTGAGGCTAATAAGGTGTCCTTCAATGAGCTTGTATTTACTGCCATGGCATTGATATGCTTAGAAATACTTGATCCTAGAATTGCTGGTGGTGAATTTCCGGGAAGCCACGTTGAAGGTCTCATAACACTGGTGTTTCTAGTATTACACATCACCACTATTTTCAAGTCCTCCGCTCAATGTCACTTTATTAAGCTAGCTTATACTTATTCTTTCCTTCACAAGGATCAACTGAAGAAAGATTTAAATGGACTCGATGTTATTTTTGGTCTTGCTGTTGGTTCTTATGAGTGCTTTAAATTGTGGAATCATTTTGTCACCTTACCTTGTTACAGGGGCAGACCCACATGTAGTCAAGAGGGTTTATATGAACCAGCTTCGTTGAAAAATAACACTATGTATATAGGTATATTTTTTTGTATTCAGAAAAGTAAAGGTATAAATATAATTTGGAACCCACTTCAAACAAGTAAATCACCTAGCATGTTGGTAAAGAGGGTTCAAATTTTTCACATGGTCCTGAGTTCGAAACCAACTAGTCACATATGGCCTCTTTTTTTGTTTTTTAAAATAGGTCACTTTTTCCATAAAAACGATGTTGTTAGCCCCTCTGCCCTATAGTCACATATGATCTTTGAGATTAGAGATCAGAATCTCTAATCTTAAGCCCTCGATTCCTCTCTCTCTCTTCAATTTCAAAGAGAATCGTCTCCTCCGTTAGCCCCTGCCGAGAATGTCATCTCCCTTAAAGGCAAAGGGCTTCATCTTGGTATCTAACTAAAAGTTCAGGTGATCAATAAGAACCAATTCTAGTTTTCCAATTTGTAGTATTTATTCCTCTTTGCATAAAGATTTAATTCCAATAAATTTCCTTCACTTCTATATGCTTTCTTCTCTTTGTTGATTGTTGTAGTTCAATTTCAAAGAACATTGTTTCATAGTCGTCTCCTCTATTAGCCATTAGCCGAAGAAGAACATTGCTGATGGTTCACTGAGTGTTACAGTGAAATGTGACATACACAGTTAACTTATTACTATTTTATATTTTTTTGGGGGGCTATGATTTTCTTAGAAGTTGATTGTCACGTCACTTGGGGACTTAAGGTTTTCTATCAGAGCTTCTTGAGGGGTTATCTCATTGTGTAATTAATGGAACTTGTTAAAAATATAGAATATTTTTGTGATTGTAAAAATAATACTATTTGTTTCATTGGGTGTTTCTGTGTCTCAACATGCGTGTCTATTAGCAAATAATTTTAGGTTGAGTATAATGAAAGTATAAAAAGTCTAGTTTGAGAAATACTTTTTCAGATCATTAGACTATGTTGAAATGTTGAAACAGATTATTAGAAAACGTTTTTTTACTTTTTCTCTTTTGATTGCATTTTATTAGACTATCCAATTAGGATTACTATTTAAAATTTTTCCTATTATTGTACGTCTAAGGTGATGAATATGATATAATAAATTCTCACTATCGGGTTTCACCTTTGGTAATCCAATTTGTGTTACAATGAAGAGATTTTATCCTCCAGTATCTTCTAAGGTGCCAAAACGAAGTTCATCCTCTCCAATTGCTACTCCCGTGAAATAAAATTTGAACCAATTAGAAGAGAAACCTCAATCCTCTAAAAGATAAAAACAAGGAATAGATCTTGATTCTTTACCAATTGATCCAAAAGAGAGAATATCCATTAGAAATTATCATCCAAATGATCGTGATGAGATTAGAAGAGAATATCTCCGAAGAGGTCCTTGCCAACCCCGACATCATAAGTTTCCTCAAAGAGATTTTTCGCGCTTAAAGCGCCATTTCAATCATAAATGGTTTGATGAATATGGTAATTGGTTAGAGTACAGTGTGATAGAAGATGCAACTTATTGTTTGTGTTGTTACTTGTTTCAAGAAGAAATTCATCAAGGTGGAGGCGATTTATTTTCAAGTTTAGGATTTAAGGGTTGGCAAAAAAAAAGAAGAAATTCGATATGCATGTTGGTAAGTCGAGCAGTAGTCATAATCATGCAAAAAGGAAATGTGAAGATCTATTAAAACAAAAATAGTCAATTCAAACTTCATTTATTAGGCAATCCAGTCAAACCAAGCTCGAATATAAAATTCGCTTGAAGGCTTCAATTGAGGTTGTAAGGCTCCTACTTAATAAAGGATTGGCATTCCGTGGACATCGTTAAGATGAATCATCATTAAACAAGGGTAATTTTCTTGAGATTCTTTCATGGTATGCAGAGAGGTGCGATAAAATTCGTGATCTTGTGTTGAAAAAGGCTCCAAAGAATGATCAGTTCACCTCTCATAAAATTCAAAAGACATTATCATTGCATGTAAAATTGAAACAGTTAAAGAAATCATGGACAATCCAAATGGAGACTTTTTGGCATTGCTAGTTGATGAATCATGTGATGTATCATGTAAGGAGCAATTAGTTATTGTCTTGCGATATGTTAATAGATGTGGATCTGTGGTGGAGCATTTTATTGGGATTGTTCATGTTCGTAATACTAGTGCTTTATGTTTAAAGGAAGCAATTGTTGATTACCTTGATCAACATTCTTTGAGTTTATCTTATGTGCGTGGACAGTGCTATGATGGAGCAAGGAACATGCAAGAGGATTTAGGTGGCCTCAAAACTTTGATTCAACAAGAAAGTAAATCCGCTTATTCCATTCATTGTTTTGCACACCAACTTCAATTGACTCTTGTTGCAGTATCCAAAAAGTATCTTAAAGTGGGAGAACTTGTATTGTTGGTTTCTAATGTATTGAATATAGTGGGAGGTTCTTATAAACATATGGATGAACTTCGAGAATCTCAAGTAGAAAAAGTTCAAGAGGCATTAGACATGGGTAAACTTGAAACTGGTAGGGGTTTGAATCAAGAACTTGGTCTTGCCAGAGCTGCCGATACTCGTTGGGATTCACACTACAAATCTTTTAAGAACTTTATTTCTATGTTTGGCTCAATTATTGATGTCTTGATACTATCGTTGTTGATGGCCGGACTTTAGAAGAAAGAGCTAAGGCAAAGGGATATCTTAGCACGTGTCAAACATTTGAGGTTGCTTTCATGTTGCACCTAATGAGAGATGTTTTGGAGATCACAAATGAGCTTAATACATCCTTGCAGAAAAAGGAGCAAGATATTGCAAAATCTATTCTACTTGTTGAAGTGGCAAAGAAACGGTTGCAAAAGCTAAGAGAAGAAGAATGTGGTTTACTTATTGATAAGATGTCTACATTTTGTGTCAAGTATAATATTTTGATAACAAACTTTGATGACTTCTATGTTAAGTTCGAAAGATCTCGACGTAAAGTTGCTGATTATACTATTTTACATCACTATCGTGTTGATATATTTTTTAAGATTATTGATTGGCAAGTTCAAGAAATCAATGCTCATTTTAATGAGGTGACAACGAACTTGCTTGTTGGAGTAGCTTGCTTAAATCCAGTTGATTCATTTTCCAGTTTTGAAACATAAACAAGATATTGATGATGGTTGAATTGTATCCTGACGATTTTGATGAGAATATAATGGTTACGCTCAAGAATCAACTTGAAACTTATATTGTCGATGTTCGTGATTTTTATGAAAGGTTCTCAAATCTACAAGGACTTGTTGATCTTTCTGAAACACTAGTTAAGACAAAGAAGCATTTGAATTATCCATTTGTGTTTCGCCTTGTAAAAATTGCTTTGCTTCTACCAGTTGCCACTGCTACAGTTGAAAAAACTTTCTCGGCGATGAAGTTGATCAAGAGTGAATTGTGAAACCGAATGAATGACGAATTCATGAACGGTTGTCTGTTATCTTATGTAGAAAAAAAAATATTTAACACCATTTCTAATGAGACTATTATGAATACGTTTCAGAAAATGAAAACTCATAGAGGACAGTTGCAATAATATACTCTATTAATATATAGTTTTTGTTGACCTCTTTGTATATTTTCTTCTTTGCATTTTGAACCCGCTTGATAAAAATCCTGGGTCCGCCACTGCCATGCGGCTAAAATCTACCAGTAGGAGAAGAAACTACATTTCCACTGCAACAACATTTTACTAGTTTCGTTTTCTATGTTATTGATCATTAATTATAGATACTAGATTTATAGTGTAAAAAATATTTGCATTGTAAAATTAAACCCTACCGCGCGCATGCAGAGCATGCGATAAGATTTACACTGGAAAATTATGGCTACTACTACTAGCTTGGTTGTTTACCGTAAAAATGGTAATAACAATTAAATTTGTTAATGGTACTCTAAAAATACATGATCTATTTTTATGTTAGTTGTTTAATCAGTTGATGCTAGATGTACGAAGTTTAACCGCGAAATATGAACTAAAGCAGAGTTATAATCAAACCAAGGGGCTAGTTATTCGGGCCTCAGACTGACCGATGAGGGTCCTTAAGGTCGATGCGTGGGCTCGGGCTCGAGCTATTGGGGATAATCGGGAAGGGCTAACAGTTAGGATATATTTGATGGAGGTTCTTCATGGCCAATGATAAGAAATAAATGAAGAACAAGTATGAAGATAATAACATAGAGAAACAATACCGAGAGAGTGAATTAGAGTGAAAAGAAAGAGACAGAGTTTTTATTTCGTGTAGAATAGTTAGAGCAACAGCAACTCTTTACAAAGTGATGAGGATCCCCTTTATATAGGAGGGAAAATCCAACATAGTACAAAATGCATTAATTATAAAGGTATGGAGATGGGGCGGCTAGATGCGACACCTTGATACAGGCTCCGGGCAAACCGGCTTTGTCAGACTTAGCTGCATGCCTAGGGAATTCCCCATTTGATTCTAGCCTCGATCAGTATTCTCTTCAGGTCGGGCCTCGACGAGCTCCGAGGGGGGGAACACGGTCACAGCTTCGCGTCCTCGGGGCATTAAGGTGTTCTTCTAAAGTGACTTAACAACAAGAAATTGGACCCTCTGATTTTGCCGTATATAGATAGTCTCAACGTTTCTCAGAACAAAGCGAGGGGAAACGATTCTGATACCCGACTCCTCGAGCTTCTTGTGACAACATCATACCGATGACACAACCTATGGCGTGAGTTTTCATGATAACCGGGACATCCCATGGACTTGTCTTTTTGACGCTTAATCAATGCGCTGTCGATTCCCGTTTTTCAAAGAGACAGTACCGTTATTGATTCGGTCCTTCAAGAACACATTAATTATGCCTGGCGATCAATCTTCCAAAGGCATTGATAGCCGTGTTATTATCCCCTATAAATAGGGGCATTGTGGCGTTATATCTCTATCCAAGTGCCTTCATTCATTTATCCATCTCTTTCTTCTCACTTTCTTCCTTTATTGCTAATCACCATGTTTGAAGTCCACGACTTTAAGGCTGTTTGGCAGCATTCCCATCGGCTACGCGAGGGCCTCCCGCCTGATTTTCCCTTTGTCAAGCGACATCATGCCATCTTGTCGTTGTTGTCATTGTTGTTACGCCTGCTACTGCTGTCCTTTTGGCTCGAGATGATGATATGAGGGTGACTGGCATCCTCCGATCTAAAAGGGTGTTTGGACTCTACACCGTTGCTTGGGAGAGTATTCGGACTATACACCGCTGCTCACTCTCCTACCCTGGCTTGGTGTGGCACTTCATTCCTTGGATTTTTTCTCCCAAGGGATAAAATGGAACAACCGGTCGTTGAGGTTAGGGCTCACCAAATCTTCAACCTTTGGCTTCGGTGGGTTGTGTCTCTTTTTTCTGCCTCTTCTGCATCCTCCCCCTTTTCTCTTCTTCATCTTCTACCTCAGTAATGTTATTCCATGGGATTGAGCTGTGAACCTAGAGGAGGTGGTGATCGAAGAAGTTGCCTTCGAGGATGCGAGCTCGAGGAGTCAGCGCTTGGAGATGCTCCTACCGGAGATGAACCTTCGAGGGTAGACTAGGTCCTTCAGCTTTTACCATGGGCGTGCACCCTATGGACTAGGTCTTTGTTTCTGTGTAGAGATCCTTTCTAGGCTTTTGTAATCATATGTAATGGTCCCTCAAGGGCCTTTGTAAGCAAATGTTTATGAATATAAAGATAATTTCTTGACTTCTGCCTTTGATAATTGCCATATTTTTGTATATTCTTGTGCATTTGTGGGGATTCTGAATGTTTACCTCTATTGACGATCGCCGATATCCAACTCGGGTGCAAGTATTCTTTCTGGTCTTATGGCTAATAAAAATGGCTCCTTTTCGAGCCCACCATTGTTCCTCGAGCCAAGCCTGAAACAATCTGATAGACTCAGGTTACTTGAACCCTCGAGCCATATGAAGATAGCGCATCAAATCTTGAGATTTTTGGGAGTGGTCTCTGAGTGAAGGTCAGCTTCGTGCACCTGGAAATTTGCTTTGAACATGATGTAGCTAATTTTCAAGGCGTTGTAGGTAGACCTCCACTGAGGGGTTGTCCATATGTAGGCAATATCCTGAGGTCGAGCCCTCATAGATGCAGCTCGAAGTGCTTATTCTCCTCGAGAGGAAAATTTCAAGATCGGGTACCATCTCGAACTCTATAATGGTGCTGAAAGCTTTCTGAAGGTTAACTTCTTTTTTTATGGAGGTCTTCATGGTCAGGTACCACCTCGGGACTGGAGATGATATTGTTCGCCTCCTGGGGCCTATCTTGTCGATGGAGGTCCTCGAGGTCGGGTACCATCTCGGGACTGGAGATGATGTTGTTGGCTCCTTGAAGCCTAACTTTGTGTTGATAGAGATTCTCGAGGTCGGGTACCACCTTGGGACTGGAGAGATGTTGTCGGGCAGGTGGACCGTTGTTATTTCCCTATATATATGGGGTTGCTCCCGCTTCTTGGGGGATCCCATTATTTTAGATAGTTATCCTTCCATTTTGGCATCAGGTCCTTTGTCACCTTAGCGCCAAATCATTTCTGTATGTTCCCTCTTCAGTTTGCTAGTTCTACCATAGCCATGAATGTTACTTCAGGGTCTGTCCGGCAGAGAGGGGAAAGTTCCGCTCCTAATGCTCAGGATCCACCAGAGTTTACTTTGAAGACCATGTCTTTGATAAGAGAGGAGAACCTAGAGCTAGTAAGGAGAGACTGCGGATGGGATGAGGGGGTAGCGTTTCAGGCGCTTCCCCCGGATGACGGTATCACGGACCTTGCCAATGGATTCCTGAATGTGTACTTGTACCCTTTCACATTAGGCCCGCTTGATAGGGTCGTGCTCAAATTTTGTTCAAAGTATCGGGTTACTTTGGTGTAGATACATTTGTCATTTTGGCGAATAGTGCTGATGATAAGGTTCTTTGCGGAGAAGGTAGGGCTTGAATTCACGCTCGGTCACCTTGTCAGGCTGTACCGGCCCTTTCATCATCGCGGTCTCTAACCTTGCAGTGTCGTTCGTCCATGCCCTTTATTGTTAATGATGAGGAAGATGGAGATCGAGAGTGGGTTAGTCAGTTCGTTCGGGTCAGATGGCTGACATTATCCCCGTAGAACTTATGCTATTCCCCGAGGAATGGAATTATATGCGTGAGTGGAGCGCCTCGCACTTTCTTAGTCTTGCTCATGGCGGAAGTTAGTTTGGTAATCGTGTTTCCTTCTTTTTTGCAGCAATTTCATAGGCGCCGGGCAAAGTTCCTGATCTGCCTGGCTGGGTCCAGAAGCTTGCAACCCATTTGACTTGTGATGAGCGTAGGTAGAGAACCATATCTCGGGGCAGATGGGAAGTAAAACATCATGGTATGTGTGTACGCTAGTTTTATCTTTTCCCTCGTACATTTGGGAGGGATTTTTCTTCTTTTTATGCATTAATATTGCCATCGTAGGTATTGGAGGGTTTCCAAGGGAAAAGTTATGCTCTTCCAGAGAAGGGGAGGGGCTGCCAACTTTCGAGCTAAAGGATGATGATAATAGACGGGATATGCATTTGCAGTGTGATGACGCTCACTGCAGGGCGAAATAGGGCCGACTCTTTGAGGAGAAAACATCGTCCGAGCCAGTTGTACCCGAACTCTCTGGTCCTAGAAGGGAGGTTCCTCCGAGCGATCATGCTTCGACCGGGATTGAGTCTTCCGGGGCATAGGGGACTAGATTAACAGAGGTGTGCTCGGCCTTCGAGGAATTCCGCCGACTTCACTTTGTGGTGAGCTTTGGCACAGGCCTTTTGAATCTCGCGTCATCCTTTCATTATCGAGTTTTCCTTTTGCAGGCTATTGGCAGGCTTAGGTCTGAGCTGCTCCATCAGAGTTTTCCTTTTGCAGGCTTTTATACAATATGTCTTTTGTATATTTTGTATCTGATTTATACATAGTAGAAATAAATTTCATACAACTAATTATATATTATACAACGTATCTACAACTTTCATATATTGTTTCTACCCAGTTATATACAACTACAATATCATACAACTTAAATACAATTTTGGTACAATTTTATACAATTTGTCTTTGTATATATTTTGTATCTATTTTGTCCGCGGTATGTGGTTCTTCCTCTCTACAATTCAATCAAAACTTACTTTCTTAGTACAATTTTGATAAATATCAATAACTTTATGTAAAAAAATTGTATTGATAACTTAAATACAAATTTTATAGAATGATCCATACATTATACAACTATTGTTCAACTTTCATACAACATTCAAATGATAAACAAATATATAACTACAATAGAATTAAATTTTCATACAATTATACTACAACTTTAGCCAAAAACAAGTCTAATCTTCACCAAACACCCTCAAAATTGAGATATAAACTCCAAATAATATTTCCAATTATTTGCAACAATACCCAATCCAAACGAATACTAGTTTTTGAAAACCCAAATTCAAATTCGAAACTTCAAAACTTTTTAATGGTTCTCAATGGTAGAGAGTCAAACACCTAAAAATTTATTGATTGACAATTTTAATTCAACATTACTGGAATTTGAACACCAATTGTGCTACACCTTCAGCTCTACATTACTGGAATTTTAATAATCATGGAATTGTTGTTCTCTTTCCCTTTGCTCTACATTACTGGAATGAGGGATTGAGAGAGAGAGAGAGACGCAGAGAGAGAGAGAGAGAGCGTGCAGGAGAGAGAGAGGCGGAGGGAGAGAGCGTAGGAGGGAGAGATCTAAGGATGTGAAATAATTGATTAAATATTCAATTCTTAATATAAAGGGATACTCATTTAATTCCGAAAGTGTATATAATTAGTAAATTGTATATGCATATGTAATTAAATTGAAACTTGAGTATGGAGGGTAATAAAGTTTTAAATAGTGTATAAGAAGGTAAAAACTAGGGGTGTAAAAAAGAAACCAACAAACCGCACCAACCCGATAATCCGAGTCAAACCGAGAATAAAACCTGACTATTGTTTAGTTTTATTTGGTTTGGTGTAGGAAAAAAAACTGATAGTAATTGGTTTAGTTTGGTTTTAACTGAAGAAAATCAAACCAAAACCAAACCAACCCAACATTATATATATAGAAATTTTAGATATATTTTGATATATAAATATATTTATTGTGATGTAATTTGTAAATATTTATTAAAAATTTTCATAATTTTATCTTTTAAGGTTGGACTTAGAACTTTTGACTGTTCCAATCTATATATTATTAAAAAGAGAGGAAAAAGTCCTTTCCTTAAGCCAAGTGGCAGCCTAAAAAAGCCACATGGCATAATTATTTATTAATTAGTTAATAATTGGTTATTAATTATTATATTTGAATTTAAATATATATAAAAACGAAAATAATAAAAAATAATTAAAAGGAGAGGAAAAAACCCTCTCCTTAAGCCAAGTGGCAGACTAAAAAAAGCCACATGGCATAATAAGTTATTAATTAGTTATTTCGTTAATAATTAGTTATTAATTATTATCTTTGAATTAAATATATATATAAAAAATAAAGAATAAAAAATAAAAAACTATATATATGTATGTATATATATATATATATATATATATATATATATATATATATATATATATATATATATATATATATATTAATTGGTTACTTTAATTACATTAATAAATATAGATATCTTATAATTAATTAACTATATAAAAAACAAAAATACAAATATATATAAAAAAAATAACTACCCATTCAAATTGGGTGGGAGTAGTTTCAAGTTGGAGTTTTAAAATTATTTTAAAATAAAAAAGCAAAAAAAAATCTATANCAAGTTGGAGTTTTAAAATTATTTTAAAATAAAAAAGCAAAAAAAAAAACTTATCTATTAACAAAACGAAAAAAGAGAGGAAATACTGCACATTTAATTTGGGGAGTAGTTTCAAGTTGGAGTTTTAAAATATATATAAAATAAAAAATGAAATAAAAAAATAATCTATATCTTATTAAAAGGAGAGGAAAAAGCCCCCTCCTTAAGCCAAGTGGCAGCCTAAAAAAAAAGCCACATGGCATAATTAATTATTAATTACTATTTTTGAATGTAAATATATATAAAAACGAAAATAATAAAACAATAATTAAAAGAAGAGGAAAAAACCATCTCCTTAAGCCAAGTAACAGCCTAAAAAAGGGCACATGGCATAATTAGTTATTAATTAGTTATTAATTATTATTTTTGAATTTAAATATTTATAAAAACCAAAATAATAAAAATAATAAAAACTACCATATATATATATTGGTTTCGAATTAATAAATATAGATATCTTATAATTAACTATAATAAAAAACAAAAATATAAATATAGAAAAATAATTAACTACACATTCAAATTTGGTGGGAGTAGTTTCAAGTTGGAGTTTTTAAATTATTTTAAAATTAAAAAGAAAAAAAAAATTTATCTATTAGAAAACCGAAAAAAGAGAAGAAATATTGACCATTCAAATCGGGGAGTAGTTTCAAGTTGTAGTTTTAATATATATAAAATAAAAAATGAAATTACAAAAATAATAAATTGCCAATTCAAAATTGGGGAGTAGTTTCAAGTTGGAGTTTTAAAATTATTTTAAATTAAAAACGAAAATAAAGAAATAAAAGAACTTTCAGAGAAAAATATTAAATAAAGTAATATGCTAATAAAGCTTTCTATTAACAATGTAATAATATTAAATATTGAATGATATAATTAAAAAAATACATAACAAAAAAGTTATTCGATGCGCTATCTGTATAAGTCCCGTTAGTTTAATAGAGATTGAATAAAAATTTAGATAATATTATTAAGAACAACAGAATAAAATTTAACATAAAAAAATATCTCCACAGTAATAAATTAATATCTTCTCATATATTATAAAAGGAAAGCGAATACTAGACATTGGCTAATATAATAAAGAAAAATATAGAACAAAAAAGTTATTCACTGAGTATATAAATACATTTGATTTAGTAGATATTTCATCATTGGGTATATCGTATTGACAAACAAGATGATAATTAGATTTCATTAAAGCAATACGATCTAATATGATCAAACAAGCTAGATCATAATTTAATTAATTAATATTTTTTAATAAAGACCGCGCATTGCACGGGTACCACTACTAGTATATTTTATAGCCATCAAAATTAGTAAATTAAATAATGCTAACAAAAGTCTAAACCAAAATTAAATTAATACTAATGCTAACAAAAGACATTCAATTCAATAGTCAATATTACGAACGAGAATGTATTGAATACCTACTATTTGTTTTGCAATAATTTAGGTACAAATGCATAATCTATTTTTATCTTTTCGTTAGCGTTTAGTAATGTAATTAATACTCCCTTATTAGTCTACTTACTTTAGCATGACTTAGTACTTTTAGATTATGTTTATTTTTAATATGATTTTTTAATTAGCAATATTTATATTACATAATTTTTATTGTCTTTATTGTTGAATATTTTATGATTATGCCATGACACATGCCATATTTTATATTATTTTCTCGAAAGATACTTTATATAGTTATATTTTACTTGGATTAATGAAATATTTTTAGCACAATTTATATGTTTTGTTCTACGAAGATTTTACTAGAAAAAAACTCGAATAATCCGAAAACCCGAGAAAAACCGAGATTGAAAAACCCGAGTTTTA
The DNA here is from genome assembly GCA_026770625.1 of Nicotiana glauca. NCBI lineage: Eukaryota > Viridiplantae > Streptophyta > Magnoliopsida > Solanales > Solanaceae > Nicotiana > Nicotiana glauca. Next base: position 47,260 of record MU722384.1, read on the forward strand.
TTGGTTTGGTTTGGTCTTTAGATTTAATAACCTGACACAATTCATTTGGTTTGGTAATCGCAAAATTCGAACCAACCCGACCTATGTGCACCCCTATTTTTACATAGCTGTACAAAATTAGAAATTTTATTACCAAAAAATATCCATGTTTACTAAATTAGCCGACCTATCCAAGCTTTGTCTACAAAATATATACATTAATTTAAAGTAGAATTTTTTCTGTAGTATTCTTCCTTTTTTTAAATGTGGGAATCTGGGATAACGGAAGATTCTTCGGATATTTACAGACGCAATCTTCGCAATTTAATTAAGCCTGCCATTACGCCTATCTTCTGCCATTAACATTGCACAATCAAGTTCAGTTCACTGTTTTCTCTGTCTCGTCTCTTTTCAAAACCATAAGTGAAGGTTTAGAGAAATAATTGCAAACAATTATCCTGAATTGTATTGAATTCCGCGATATAATGTCAAATTTAGCTATTGTGCTTTAGCTAAATGGTCATTTGTCACGACCCTAAAACCGACCCGGTCGTGATGGTGCCTATCGTAAAACTAGGCCAGCCGACACAAACCCAAATCCTACCAGAATTTCATAAAAGTCATTTTAAGCCATTAATTAACTAAAATCTCATAACATAAGTTTAACTAATCAGTGCGGAAGAAAAATAACGCAAGCCCGATATCGGGGTGTCACCAGTCATAAGCAACTACAAAATCCGTCAAACTACAAGAACGTCTAACAAAGTCTAGAGGAAAATACTAATATAAAATCTTAGGAAGATATGAGGGAGAAGAACATGGCTGTGAACGCCATGCAGCTACCTTGTCGAGTCCAAGACCTGCTGAGAGAAACGATCAATGCTCGCTATAAAAACCTGCAACTCCTAGATCTGCACACAAAGTGGAGAGAGTAATGTGAGTACGCCAACTCAGTAAGTAATAAAAGTAAATGAAAGCTGAGCAGTAAAAAAATAGATAATTCCACGCCATAGCACCACAACAAATTAGGTACATTTCCCAAAAACAGTACAGAAATCAATCATCTCGTAAAACAAACTCAGTTTCAGTAAAAACCTTTCCTTTTAAAAAAATCTTTCAATAGTTTCAAACGAGTGGTGAAAACAGTGAGTAAAAATGATAGAAACGTAACACAGCCCCTCGGGCAAGACATGTACCATAAACAGCCCTTCGGTCTAAACATCAACAGAACCAGCTCCTCGGGCAAAACATCAACAGAACCAACCCCTCGGGTTACCTCACAATCACTCATAATCAACCCCTCGGGCAACGACATAATCAAGGTTAGCCCCTCGGGCAATATCACATCTCATACACTGGGTACCCGCGCTCACTAGGGATGTTCTGACTCATCTTCTGCAACAAAAATTCTAGCAAAATCTGCTAACACTTCAAGTCCAAAAATGTCCCGTTGGGCATCCGAAACACACCCGAGGCCCTCGGGACCTCAACCAAACAGGTCAACACATCCCATAGCATCATTCAAGCTTTTTCCAACATTCATAACGCTCAAAATAACATCAAAGCATCAAATCGCCATCGGGCACAAGCCTAAGGATTTTCTAACTTCTGAATTTCGCAAACAATGCACAAACTATCAAACCTCTTCCGAATTACCTGAAATTCTTCACACACGTCACAAAATGATACAACGGACCTACTCAAATTTCCAGAATTCCAATCCGACCTCGATATCTAAATTTCCATTACCAATCAGAAAACGCCAAAATGTCAATTTCGCCAATTCAAGCCTAAATCTACCACAGACCTTCAAAATACATTCTGAACACGTTCCTAAATCCAAAATCACCAAACTGAGCTAACCAAATCATAAAAATCTAAATCAAATATCATATACTAAAAAGTCAAGACGGGGTCAAACATTTCAAATTTAAAGCCTTAAGTTGAGAATCATTCTTCCATATCTATTCTGATTAACCTGAAAACCAAAATCGATGATCTACATGAGTCGTAATACATCATACGGGGATAGTTCCCAAGAACTGGCGAGCAAAGTGCAGATGCTCAAAACGACTGGTCGGGTTGTCACATCCTCCCTTACTTAAACATACGTTCATCCTCGAACGTGCCTAGAGTTGTTCTAAAAGCCAACAAATCGCTGAATAACCTTATCATGCACATAGTCGGGGGTGATCCCATGTTACCCTACCCTATATAGGCCGATAGCACAACATAACTGAAATTTCGCAATCCAACCTAGCCCATTAACCTTAGGACCAAGTTTCCACTTCCAAAATTATATATAAGATCAGAACCTCACATATATTCTCCGAATTAGTCCGAAAAAGCTTCAACAAACCATATCGGTAACCCTAGATGTAATTACATGGTATACCACATACCTCAAACACTCATAGCGATAACTTCTAATCACAATGCTGCTTAAAACAACCGAATACCGTTAATAAACCTTTTATCAAATAAATCCTCATTCCAACACTTTGGTATATTTCCAACGATGAATGAAACATGCAGAAAGTCATAACCATTCCTTAGATCATCCATTCATGAAGCTCCCTCTCCTTTAGCAAGGACCACCATAAATTTCTAAGCCGAACATCAATATTATCCTTCCAACTTGCTGAAATTGAATTCGATGATATTCATTCTAGATCCTAGTGACCCCATCTCATCCAACACGACTACTCTAGTGACATGACACATCGATACAATCTCAAGCCACAACCCGTGCTCCAATAAGCAACAGTCCAAATGCACTCAAATCATGGAAAAATGACTCAAATGAGAGAGTTGTACTGCAAGCTCACCGATACCACCACAACACAATGCTGAGAACCCATCACACATTGTAGAACCAGAACACACGGATCTAACCAGAAGGATCATACCTCCACATAACTTCGCTAAAATGCGTGACCCTATCCAAACACTGGTCCACATGAATCACCTCAAGTCACCATGCTCGAAATCATCAACCACATGCCATTTGATGTTAAGTACCAAAAGTGAATCTCCATAACCACGGAGAAGCAAATGACGGGATGCATATTAGTCCGAAAGAACCTATCAGATGCGCAATCAATCATACAATACCCAAATACCCATCTCAATCACATTCTGCTATAAAGCTCCAAGTAGAACCCTATCACTTGTGCATAAAATCAACAAATCACAATTCCTCGAAACACAGAAGGGTAACTAGTAGATCACTCCAGAACATGGATAAGCTCAGTGACAATTGAACGACACATCCATCAGCAACAACAATTCAGAGTCAACTAAGTCAACTCAATGTAGAACACACTTCCATACTGGCCTACTCATGAACCTCTTATCAAGGAGTTCCTCAAGTTACTCCTCCAACTCCTTTAACTCCTCCGGTGCCATACGATACGGTGAAATAGAAATGGACTGAGTGCTCGGCACCAATTCAATACCAAAATCAATAACCCTATCCGGCAGCATACTTGGAAGGTCTGTAGGAAACTCATTCGGAAAAATACCTCACCACTAAACCAGAATCAATGGTAGGAGCCTCTGCACTAACATCCCTCATGAAGGCCAAATAAGAAAGACAACCCTTCCCAACCATCCGATGGGTCTTCAAAAATGAAGTCACTCCACTGGGAACATAATCAGTCGAACCTCGCCAATCAACCCGTGGCATCCCTAACATAGCCATCATCACCGCCTTAGCATGACAGTCCAGATTAACACAACACAGAGACAATCAATCCATACCCAATATCACATCAAATTCTACCACACTAATCACCAAAGTATCCACTCGAGTCTTCAAACCCCCAATAGAAACCACACAAAATTGATATACACGATCCACAACCACGACATTACCTATTTATGAGAACTTTCAGTCCCCAAATCCATAAAGCACTCGAATCATTATATCCGATCCCAACTCCATCACCCGAATATCTCACGTACCTCAGATACTTAATAATTCCTCAATGGATACTCCTAAAATTCTTCTGTGCCACCAAGCAAACTTGAATATCAGCCATCGATCAAACCAGAGAGTGCCGCAATATTAATTAAGTATCCTTGACTTAAACACATTCCCCCTTCTGAAATGTATACCCTCATCAAGCCACACCAATCAGTAATATCATTTAACTAATTGTCTGAAACTGTCCATGCTACCTAAGAATTTATGACCTTCCTTCCAAAACTAAACCGTGACCTTACACAACCAAATCTCAACCCTACACAACATACCGCATACACAATGCCATCTTATGATAGATATAAGAACTTCATAATCCCTTCCGAGCCATAAGAAACTACGTGCTCAACTAGCCAAGAACTTCCCATTGATCACATCTAGAAGAAAATCACTATACATCATATGCTCCTCACGCCAGTTGAAAAATATACATCCCTAACAGTGGTAAAAACCATCAAGAACTACTGAATCCTTCTAACTCAACCAAGCTACGCATGTCACCAAAAACCCAAGAGCATAGCCACGAGACACCTATGGAAAATCATTACCTCATAAGCACCCAAAGAACTAGTCATATCCCTTGCCATGCCGATCCGACCTACTACCAAGCCATCCTATCTATCAAAGTTCCTTTTGAATTATCTTAAAATTGATATTTTCCCCTCGCCATATAGTGCCATCCTCAACCCCGAATTACCATATGAGACCCAAACACAAAACCACACCATCTAAGGCTCACAAGCCACTGAAAACTCTCTTAAATATCCCCAAAAGCACCATATTTCAAATACTGACCCTGAAGAGACTTTCTACGAATCTAAAGCCATTATCTTCACCTTCCTAATACTGATATGTAGAATCCATAATGATGTAGAAATTCCACGAGTCTTGACACCATCCAATGAAAACCTCAGTTTCTAGCCAATTACGCATCCCGAAGATCCCCAATTTTTACATATAAATCTTGAATCCAATAGAACCATTCTTGAGAGTCATTCACTCTGCTCATACCTCAATTAGACTGATCAAATAGACCGATCAACCTGTGCTCCATTAGCAATCCAACACCCCAGAAAGTAACCCCAACTTAATGCGACCAAATACATTCCTACTCCATGCACATTACATCCTTCAACAATAACAAGTCAAGTCATTCCATGATTCCTATACACCCATAAAATAAAACATAACCCCTATTCAAAATTTCCCTTACTCGAGTCATCCCCGATCTCAACCTCTATAAGCCACAACTGATTTAGCAGTATACCTCTAATCGGAACCAACATAGCACATAACCGTGCAATCAACCAATTAATAGCAGACTCCCCCTCTTGGCATCAAAGCTATAGATCAAAACACATGAAAACTCACAATTCCCACACTCTATTACTGCCATAATACATAGTGAGATTCAACTAAATCCTTCACAAGCTCATGCAACACAACCATCTAGTATTTCAAATTGTAACGATCCTGCCGGTTGTTTGAAGAATTAATGCTCCGATCCCCTATTAACTGCATTCCTTGTGTTTGTTTTTGCTGTTATAAGTTGCCGGGAGGATTTCTTTGGAGTTTCGGAGATTTTTAGGGTACTTATTCCCTAAATGAGAGTGTAAGTTTTAGAATTTAGACTGTAGTTAGAACAGTGTGAAGACGACCTCAGATAAGAATTATGTTGGTTCCATTAGCTCTGTTGGGTGATTTTGGATATAGGAGCATGTTCGGATTGTGTTTTGGAGGTTCGTAGGTTATTTAGGATTTCTTTGGAGTTTCGGAGAGTTTTAGGGTACTTATTCCCTAAATGAGAGTGTAAGTTTTAGAATTTAGACTGTAGTTAGAACAGTGTGAAGACGGCCTCAGATAAGAATTATGTTGGTTCCATTAGCCCTGTTGGGTGATTTTGGATATAGGAGCATGTTCGGATTGTGTTTTGGAGGTTCGTAGGTTATTTAGGATTGAAATGCCGAAAGTTGAATTTTTGAAGTTTTCGATTCGATAGTGGCTTTTTGATCTAAGGGTCAGAATGGAATTTTGGAAGCTGGAGTATCTCCGTAGCATTGAATGTGACATGTGCACAAAATTTTAGGTCATTCGAACGAGGTTTGATAGACTTTATGATCGAAAGTGTAATTTGGAAGATTTTTGGAACCTTAGGATTGAATTAGATGTGATTTGGTTTATTCGATGTTGTTTGAGGTATTTTGAAGATTGGTATAAGTTTGGATAGTGGTATATGACTTGCTCATGCTTTTGGTTAAGATCCCGGGGGCCTTGGGGTGATTTAGGATGGTTGACATAAAGTTAAGAAATTGGGAGTTGCAGCTGAAGTTTTATGGCTGCTGTTATAATCGCATATGTGGTTGGGAAGTCGAAGGTGCAACTCCCGCAGATGCGAAAGTAAGTCTCAAAAGTGGGCAAGAGGTGAGTCAGACAGAGCCGCAGAAGCAGGCTTATGGACGTATCTATGATGGAACATGTGCGATAGTGTGATCGCAGGTGCGGTCCAGACCTTTAAGTGAAAATACGCAGGTGCGGTAGGTTATGCCGCAGAAGCGGGTCCACAGAAGCAGAAAAAGGATCGCAGGTGCGGAATTCGAGGGTCAGAGAGTATATATTTCATCCTTCACAATTTTCAAACTTCCTTCACATTTTAAAACGATTTTTGAAGCTTTTTGGGGGATTTTGAAGAGGAAATCAGAAGGGTCTTTATTGAGGTAAGATTTTTGAACATAAAAATCGTTCCTATGGTGTTATTTCATTGATTAGGCTTAAAATTTATTGAAAATTTGTGGGTAGATATTGAAGAAACTAGGGCTTTAAATTGGAGACCTAGAATTCGGGAATTGAGGGGCTATTTTGGTTGGGTTTTGGTAAATTTGATATGCATGAACTCACGGGAAGATAAGGATTCCATTGATGTTAATTTTACCAAATTCTGAGAATGGGCTCGAGGGGCGTTTTGGTCATTTTACTTAATTTCGCATATTAGCTTAGAACTAATTAGTTGAATTAGTTACTTGAAGTGTTATTTACATTATGAAATTAATTTGAATAGATTTGGGCCATTTAGAGTCGAGTACTCGTGGCAAGAGCGTGGTTTCGGGCTGGTTCGAGGTAAGTAGCTTGCCTAACCTTGTGTGAGGGAACTCCCCTTAGGATTTGGTATTGTTGATATTTAAAATGCCTTGTACGTGAGGTGACAAGTGCGTACTTGTGCTAATTTTTTAAAATCCATTTTCTTAAGTAACTATAATGTGATTCCTTTTATTTTGTTCATAATGTTTGTAATTTTAGCCTACTGTTTGCTTAGGGAAACATGTTTAATTGACTTACTTGCTTTACTTGCTCAAACTGCCTTATTTGGTTTATGTGCAGTATGTTAGGTTAGAAATACCTATTTTACCTTGGTATGGAATTTTAATTGAATTGAGTATTCTTTGTGATGCTGTTGTGTATTTACTTTTGGGACGGTATCCAGGGAGATCCCCCTGTATGTTTACTTTGGGACTACGGATTTGTATTCTGGGAGATCTCCTTGCACTTTTATATTGAAACTACGGGACTGCACCAGGTAGATACCCCAAGTACTGGATGTTTACATTTGGGATTACGAATCGGGATTTTAGTAAATCCCCGCGCATTATGAGTTGGACTATGGGATGGTATCCCGGGAGATCCACTGGATATTTTGTCACGACCCCAGTTCTCCCTCCATGAACATGTCGTGATGGCACATAGTCCCTACGACTAGGTAAGCCTAACAATGCGTAAATAATACAACTTGCGGAAATAATTAATTAAACTAAGCAAAAATAGAAAGAAAACTATATATAAGTGCCACTTGGCATATACAACTCGAACACGGAAGTCTACAATATCGTCCCAAAACCCGGAAACTCACGGGAAACACATGCTAATAGTAATGTAATACACTGCTCTAACTCCAGAACGTCTAAACAACTGTAAGAAAAGGATAGACTGTCTACTAAAGCTGGAATAAGATAGAGACTCCTGGTCTGCGGATGCGGTAGATATATCTCGAAGTCTTTGCTAGATATCTCCACCTTGAGGATAGTGCGCCTGAGTGGAGGTACTTGGATCTGCACATGAAAAATATGCACAAAACAACCATGACTACACCATAACGGTACTCAGTAAGTGCCAAGCCTAACCTCGATTGGGTAGTGACGAGGAGAGGTCAGGGCCCTACTGAGATAAAATATAATAATAAACCTTGCAACAGCATGAAATAAATAGAAATAACGAATAATATTATGAAGTAAGAAAAGTTATACGAAGCAATAATAGCACGTAGAGAATAAGGTAAACACAAAGTGAAACAACTTAATATCAGTACCAACAATGAGGATCTCCCAGGATACCGTCCTGTAGTCCATTTCATCAACTGTCCGAGGAGCTCCCGGGATACTGTCCCGTAGTCCATCATATGAGAATATCCGAAGGATCCCCCGGAATACCGTCTTGTAGTCCCACTATCAATGTGCGAGGGGATCTACCGGGAATCTAACCTGTAGTCCCAATGTAAAAGTGCAGGGGGATCTACCGGGAATCTAACCCGCAGCCCCAAAGTAAACAAATAAGGGGGAGCTACCGGAATCCCATATCCGTAGTCCCAATGTAAATGCGCAACCACAACCAGAAAATATTCAGAAATGAATTACGAAAGTGCAAACAACATGTAGTACTAGCCTAACATGCTTCACGTAGTACAGTTAAGGCAACTTAAGAAAATATGTAATTTTAATCAACCAAACATGCTTTTCTAATCTAAGACAGGTTATAATTGCAAGTAGAATAAAGCAGTTTCGAAAGAAACTCAGTCTCAATATCTTAAGCAAAAATAGGGTTTTCAACAATTAGCTCAAGTACACACTCGTCACCTCACGTACAAGGCATTCAATTACCATATATCATATCCTAAGGGGACAGGTCCCCCATACAAGGTTAGGCAAACCACTTACCTCGAACCGGCTTCAAAATCAATTTGAAAGCACACTTTTGCCACGAGTGTCTGACTTCAAATGGCTCAAATCTATTCAATTCAATTACATATCGTAAATAACATCTCAAGCAACTAATTCTACTATTTAATTTAAAGCTAAGACGCGAATTCAGTTAAAATGACCAAAACACCCTTGAGGCCAACGTTTCGGAATCGAATAATTTTTGCATTTTTAGAACCCTCGTACTCTCACGAGTCTAAGCATATAAAAATCTCTCAAATCAGAGGTCCAACACCCACTCAAATCTCTATACTTTGGCCTATGAAGTTTTACCCATTTTTCATTAAAAATCCGAAATAAAAGATGAATTCGTGATTAGATTAGTGGGTTTTAAGCACAAGGGAGTAGAGAATCATTACCCAATCGTTTCCCTCGAAAAGCCTTCGAAATTTCCCCCTAAGTCCGAGCTCTCAAGCTTGTATTTTGATAAAAAAGGCAGACCCTCATTTTTGAAATGTTAAATACTGCCTAGACATTTAATGCATCGCGAACGCGAAGGTGAGCTCGCGTTCGCGGAGGAGAAAATTGAAAGATGCCAAAAATGCCCTTCATGATCGCGAGGGGTAGAACACGAACGCGAAGGACTGGGAACATGAAGATACGCGAACGCAATGCCTGTAAAAATGTTGAGGTCCAGAAGCTACTCTACGTGAACGTATGGAAGCATTCGCGAACGCGAAGGATGAACTGGCTTTGGTAAGGGAACGCGTGGAAACTTACGCGAACGCGATGCAGAAGTAAGTAATGCTTTGCGAACGTGGAAGATGTTATGCGAACGCGAAGAAGGAACTGGCCTCCCTCCAAGATTATTCTACGCGAACGCGAGAGAAAGGCCGCGATCGCGAAGAATAAAGGTCAGCAACAACTGAGTTCAGTTTTTCTGCAATTTTTACAACACAAAAATGCCCCGTTGAGCATCCAAAACACACCCGAGGCCCTCAGGACCTCAACCAAACCTACTGACATATCCCATAACCTCATTCAAACTTGCACCAATCCTTAAACCACCTAAAATAACACCGAAAACTTGAATTAATCAAGGATTTGAGCCTAAGAACTTCAAATTTCATCAAAACATGCTTTTGTTCAATAACCTAACCAAAACACGTCCGAATGACCTAAAATTTTGCACACATGCCCCAAATGACATGACAGAGCTACTACAACTTCCGGAATTTCATTCCTAACCTCGGATCAAAAACTCTCTATCGGATCGGAAACTTCAAAACTTTAAACTTCGGCATTTCAAGCCTAAATGAGCTACGAACTTCCAAAATGCATTCCGAACACGCTCCCAACCACGAAATCACCTAACGGAGCTAACAAAACCATCATATTTCCATTTCGAGGTCGTCTTCACACTATTACAAGTACGGACCACTTTCCAACACTTAAGCTCTCATTTAGGGACTAAGTGTCCCAAAACTCTCCGAAGTCCAACACTGAACGTCCCGGCAAACCAAAATAGCAGAAATGAACTTAGGGGAAGCAGTTAATAGGGGATCAGGGCATTAATTCTTAAGACGACCGACCGAGTCGACACATCCTCCTACAGTTAAGCATTCGTTCATCCTCGAACGAGCATTGAGAACATACCTGAAGTAATGAAAAGATGAGGGTAACTGCAGCGCATATCCTGCTCGGTCTCCCAGGTCGCCTCCTCGGCCGGCTGACCCCGCCACTAAACCTTTACTGAAGCGATGTTCTTTGACCTCAACTTTCTGATCTGCCTATCGAATATAGCCACTGGCTCCTCAACATAGGATAGATCCTTGTCCAACTGGACTGAACTGAAATCAAACATGTGCGGCGGGTCACCGTGATACCTCCGGAGCATCGAAACATGAAATACCGGATTAACTCCGACCAAATTGGGAGGTAAGGCAAGCTCATAAGCAACCTCCCCAACTCGCCTCAAAACCTCAAAAGGGACAATGAACCTCGGACTCAACTTTCCTTTCTTCCCAAATCTCATAACGCCCTTCATAGGCGAAACCTGAAGCAGAACCCGCTCTCCGACCATATATGAAACGTCACAAACCGTCCAGCCCGCGTAACTCTTCTGTCTAGACTGGGCTGTACGGAGTCTATCGTGAATCACCTTGACCTTCTCCAATGCATCCTGAACCAACTCTGTGCCCAATAGCCTGGCCTCACCTTGCTCAAACCAACCCATTGGAGATCTGCACCTCCTACCATATAAAGCCTTATACGGTGCCATCTGAATGCTGGACTGATAACTGTTGTTATAAGCAAATACCGCCAATGGCAAGAACTGATCCCAAGACCCTCCAAACTCAATCACACACGCACAGAGCATATCCTCAAGAATTTGAATATTGCGCTCGGACTGTCCGTCCGTCTGGGGGTGAAATAATGTGCTCAATTCCACCCGAGTACCTAGCTCCTGCTGCACGGATCTTTAGAACCATGATGTAAATTGAGCACCTCTATTTGAAATAATAGAAACTAGAATACCAAACAGACGGACGATCTCTCGGATATAAATCTCCGCCAACCGCTCCGATGAATAAGTGGTACACACAGGAATGAAATGAGCGGACTTGGTCAGCCGATCCACAATAACCCAAATGGCATCAAACTTCTTCAAGGTCCTGGGAGTCCAGATACAAAGTCCATGGTGATGCGCCCCCATTTCCACTCCGCAATCTCTATCTGCTGAAGCAACCCACCCGGTCGCTGGTGCTCATACTTCACCTACTGGCAGTTGAGGCATCTACACACATAACCAACTATATCTTTCTTCATCCTCCTCCACCAATAGTGCTTTCTCAAGTCCTGATGCATCCTCACGGCACCCGGATGGATAGAATACCGCGAACTACGGGCCTCTGCTAAAATCAACTCTTGAAGCTCATCAACATTGGGCACACAAATCCGGCCATGCATCCTCAATACCCCGTCATCTATGATGGTCACATCTCTGGTATCTCCACGCTGAACCTTGTCTTTAAGAGCAAGCAAATCAGGGTCTTCATACTGCAGCTCCCTGATACGATCAAATAAAGAAAACCGGGAAACCACACAAGCTAGAAACCGACTGGGCTCCGAAAGATCCAATCTCACAAACTGGATGGCTAAGGCTTGTACATCCATCGCCATATGCCTCTCTAAAGCTAGTAAATATGCCAAACTGCACAAATTCTCCGCCCGGTAACTCAAGGCATCCGCTACCACATTGGCCTTGCCCGGGTGAAACAAAATTGTAATATCATAATCCTTCAACAACTCTAACAACCTCCTCTGATGCATATTTATATCCTTTTGCTTGAACCAGTGCTACAAACTCCGATGGTCAGTATAGATCTCACAAGGCACACCGTACAAATAATGACGTCAGATCTTCAAGACATGAACAATAGCAACTAGCTCAAGGTCACGGATAAGGTAGTTCTTCTCATGTATCCTCAACTGTCTGGACACTTAGGCAATCACCCTACCGTCCTGCATCAACACCGCGCCTAGGACAACTCTCAAGGCATCACAATAGACAATATAAGACTCCGAACCGGTAGGTAATATCAAAATTGGGGTTGTAGTCAAAGTTGTCTTGAACTTCTAGAATCTCGCTACACACTCCTCTGTCCACTGAAATGGTGCACCCTTGTGGGTCAATCTAGTCATAGGGGCCGCAATCGATGAAAATCCCTCCATAAAATGACGGTAGTAGCCCGCCAAACCAAGGAAACTATGAATCTATGTAGTTGAGAAGGGCCTAGGCCAACTCTGCACTGCCTCAATCTTCTTCGGATCCACCCAAATGCCCTCACTCGATACCACGTGGCCTAAAAATGCCACATAACTCAACCAAAACTCACATTTTGAGAACTTTGCATATAATTTCTTCTCCCTAAGGGTCTAAAGCACGGTCCTCAGGTGCTGCACATGGTCTTCCAGACTCCGGGAATACAGCAGAATATCATCAATAAAAACAATAATAAATGAGTCAAGATATGGCCTGAACACACTGTGCATCAAATGCATAAAAGCTGCTGGGGTATTAGTCAACCCAAAAGACATAACAAGGAACTCGTAATGACTATACCGAGACCTAAAGCTAGTCTGCGGGATATCTGGCTCCCGAATCTTCAATTGATGGTAACCTGAGCGCAAGTCAATCTTAGAAAACATATGTACGCCCTGAAGCTGGTCAAACAGATCCTTAATACGAGTCAAAGGATAACGGTTCTTCACTGTAGCCTTGTTCAACTGGCGATAATCAATACACACACGTATAGAACCATCCTTTTTCTTCACAAACAAGACAGGGGCACCCCAAGGTAAAACACTGGGGCGAATAAAGCCTTTATCAAGTAATTCTTGCAATTGATCTTTCATCTCCTTCAACCCAGGAGGAGCCATACAGTACAGAGGAATGGAAATGGGCTGCGTGCCCGGCAACAGATCAATGCCAAAATTAATGTCTCTATCAGGCGGCATGCCCGGGAGATCCACTGGAAACACATCTGGATAATCTTGTACCACTAGGACTGAATCAACAAAATGGGTATCAACACTGACATCTCTCACATAAGATAAGTATACGCGCACCCCTTCTCAACCATACACTGAGCTTTAAGGAAAGATATAACTCTACTGGGAGTGTGATCTAAAGTACCACTCTACTCAACACACAGAATACCTGGCATAGCCAGTGTCATGGTCATGGCGTGACAATCAAGAAAAGCAAAATGGGGTGACAACCAGTCCATGCCTAATATAATATCAAAGTCAACTATACCGAGTAACAATAAGTCTGTTCTAGTCTCAAAACCACAAATAATAACCAAACATGACCGATAAATACGGTCTACAATAAGAGAATCCCCCGCAGGAGTACAAACATAAATATGGGCACTCAAAGAATCCCGAGGTACACCCAAATGTGGAGCAAAGTAAGAAGACACATAAGAGTAAGTAGAGCCCGGATCAAATAGAATAGATGCCTCTCTGTGACCAACAAATATAATACCTGTAATGACGGAGTCAGAGGCAACAGCCTCGGTATGAGAAGTAATAGCATAATATCTGGCCCGACCCCTCTCTTGAGGGCGACCTCTATCTCCCTAACCTCCGCCCCTAGACGGCTGGGCAAATGGGGTAGCAGCTGGGGCTGTGACCATGGCCTGAGAACTCTGAGAAGTACGCTGTGGCTGAGCAGTCTGTGAAGATGCACCCCTACCAAGTCTGGGGTAGTCCCTAACCTTATGGCGTGTATCACCACACTCAAAATAAGCTCTGGGAGGATGCGGCGGTTGTAACTCACTAGGGCTAGGTCTGCTGGACTAACCCCTAAAAGCACCTCGCGCAGGAGGCGCGCTAGAAACTGGAGGTGCATAGTAAGGCTCCTGAGGTATAGGCGGAGCTGGAGCACGGCTGGCTACTGGAAGAGTTGAATGAATGGGGCAACCCACAAAACCCCTACCATGATGACCTGCTGCTAAGGTATGGGCACTAGAGTAGTGGCCCGACTCTCGAGACCTCTTTGCCTCTCTCTCCACTCGCTCCCTGGCGAGCATACCCTCGATCCTCCTAGCAATGCTCACACCTGCTGATAAGGAATGTCCATATCCAACTCTTGAGCCATGATAGATCTGATGGGCAGAATAAGACCCTCAATGAACTTGCAAACTCTCTCATGGACTGTAGCAACCAAGGCCGGTGCATGCCTGGCCAACCTGGTATAACGGATAGCATACTCTGAAATGGTCATAGCACCCTGGTGCAAATGGTCAAAGTCTGTGTGCCATACGTCCCTGAGACTCTAGGGACAAACTCTCTCATAAACATATCTGAGAGCTGGGTCCAAGTCAGTGAAGTAGCCTCGACTGGACTGTCTATCTCATAAGTTCGCCACCAATCATAGGCGGCTCCCCAAAGTTGGAAGGCAGTGAAATAAACCCTGCTAGACTCTACTATGCCCATAGTGCAAAGAATACGGTGGCACTCCTCTAGAAATCCCAAGGCATCGTCTGATGCTAATCCACCGAATATTGGGGGATCATACTTCTTGAAACTCTCAAGTCTCCGCTGCTCGTCCTCTGAAGCAGCTGACCCATCCTCGGGCTGAACTAGCACTGCAGGCGCTGCAGGAATAATCTGGGGAACCTGCTCAACCTGCACTCGCTGTTCAGTATTGCAGGTGGGGGGAGTTTGTGCTCTTCCCCCCAGCCAGGGATGTGGCTGCAGCAAGGGGGATCAACCCTGCCTGAGCTAAGGTGGTGTACATACTCATGGACTGAGCCAAAGTCTCCTGAAGATCTGGAGTAGTAGTGGCAGTAGTAGGTGTGCCAGGTGCCTGGGCTCCGGCTGGATCTGCTGGTGGTGCCTCAGCGGCAGCTCGCGCGGGTGCTCTGGCTGCACCACGTTTGCGTCCTCAACCTCTACCCCGGCCCCAACCTCTGACGGCTACAGTAGGGGGCGCAGGTTCCTGATGATCTCGAGTAGCATGTGTCCTCACCATCTATGAGAGAATAGAAGACAAAAGTTTAGAATTTGATGTCAAAATATCGCACAATAAGGAAATAAAATGAAATGAAGATTTTTCCTATACAGTTACATAGCCTCTCGTAGATAAGTACAGACGTCTTCGTACCGATCAATGAGACTCTAATAAACTGGCCTGTGTCCCGTGACTCCTATGAACCTAGAGCTCTAATACCAACTTGTCACGACCCCAATTCGCTGTCCGTGAACATGTCGTGGTGGCATCTAGTCCCTACGACTAGGTAAGCCTAACAATGCAGAAATAATACAACTTGCAGAAATAATTAATTAAACTAAGAAAAAATAGAAGGAAAACTGTATATAAGTGCCACTTGGCATATACAACTCAAACGCGGAAGTCTACAATATCATCCCAAAACTCGGAAACTCACGGGAAACATAGGCTAATAGAAATGTAATACACTGCTCTAACTCCAGAATGTCGAAACAACTGTAAGAAAAGGATAGACTGTCTACTAAAGCTGGAATAAGATAGAGACTCCTGGTCTACGAACGCGGCAGATATACCTCGAAGTCTACGCTAGACCTCTCCGCCTCAAGGATAGTGGGCTTGAGTGGAGATACCTGGATATGCACATGAAAAACATACACAGAAGAGGCATGAGTACACCACAACGTACTCAGTAAGTGTCAAGCCTAACCTCCGTTGGGTAGTGACGAAGAGAGGTCAGGGCCCTACTGAGATAAAATATAATAATAAACCTCGCAACAGAATGAAATAAATAGAAATAATGAATAAAATTATGAAGTAAGACAAGTTATACAAAGAAACAATAGCACATAGAGAATAAGGTAAACACAGAGTGAAACAACTCAATATCAGTGCCAACAAAGAGGATCTCCCAGGATACCGTCCTGTAGTCCATTTCATCAAGTGTTCGAGGAGCTCCCGGGATACCGTCTCGTAGTCCAGCTATCAATGTGTAGAGGGATCTACCGGGAATCTAACCCGTAGTCCCAAAGTAAAAGTGCAGATGGATCTACCGGGAATCTAACCCGTAGTCCCAAAGTAAACAAACAAGGGGGAGCTACCGGAATCTCACATACGTAGTCCCAATGTAAATGCGCAACCACAACCAGAAAATATTCAGAAATAAAGTATGAAAGTGCAAACAACAGGTAGTACTAGCCTAACATGCTTCACGTAGTACAGTTAAGGCAACTGAAGCAAATAGGCAATTTAAATCAACCAAACATGCTTTTCTAATCTAACACAGTTTATAATTGCAAGTAGAATAAAGCAATTTCAAAAGAAACTCAGTGTCATTATCTTAAGCAAAAACATGGTTTTCAACAATTAGCTCAAGTACGCGCTCGCCACCTCATGTACAAGGCATTCAATTACCATATATCATATCCTAAGGCGAAAGGTCCCCCACACAAGGTTATACAAGCCACTTACCTCGAACCGACTCAAAAATCAACTCGAAACCACACTTTTGCCATGAGTATCCGACTCCAAATGGCCCAAATCTATTCAATTCAATTAAATATCATAAATAATATCTCAAGCAACTGATTCTACTATTTAATTTAAAGCTAAGATGCAAATTTAGCTAAAATGACCAAAACACCCTTCAGGCCAATGTTTCAGAATCGAATAATTTTTACATTTTTAGAACCCTCGTACTCTCACGAGTCTAAGCATATAAAAATCTCCCAAATCAGAGGTCAAACACCCACTCAAAACTCAATACTTTGGCCTATGAAGTTTTACCCATTTTTCTTTAAAAAATCCGAAATTAAAGATGAATTCGTGATTAGATTAGTGGGTTTTAAACACAAAGGAGTAGAGAATCGTGACCCAATCATTTCCCTCGAAAAACCTTCAAAATTTCCTCTAAATCCGAACTCCCAAGCTTGTATTTTGATAAAAATGGCAAACCCTCATTTTTGAAATATTAAATACTGCCCAAACATTTAATGCATTGCGAACGCGGAGGTGAGCTCGCGTTCGCGGAGGAGATAATTGGAAGATGCCAAAAATGCCGTTCGCGATTGCGAGGGGTAGAACGCGAACACTAAGGCCTAGGAACATGAAGCTACGCGAATGCGGCGCCTATAACGCGAATGCGATGACGGAAAAATGTTGAGGTCCAGAAGCTGCTCTACGTGAACGCGTGGAAGCGTTCGAAAACACGAAGGATGAACTGACTTTTGTACATGAACGCGTGGAAACTTACGCGAACGCGATGTGGAAGTAAGTGGCACTTATATACAGTTTTCCTTCTATTTTTGCTTAGTTTAATTAATTATTTCCGCAAGTTGTATTATTTCCGCATTGTTAGGCTTACCTATTCGTAGGGACTAGGTGCCATCATGACATGTTCACGGAGGGCGAACTAGTGTCGTGACATATTTATTTTGGGACTATAGGACGATATCCTGGGAGATCCCCGGTTGTGATCTCTATGCTGAGCCGTATTATTTCCGTGATTACTCTTGCCTCTGTAATAGTTTTTCTGATTCATATTGTCTTGTGTTATTTCACGTTGTTAACATTTAATTATATTGTCATATTCTACACTATTTTATCTCATTTTTCAGCTAAAATCAGTAGGGCCCTAACCTTCCTCGTCACTACTCGATCGAGGTTAGGCTTGGCACTTACTGAGTACCGCTGTGGTGTACTCATGCCCTTCCTGCGCATGTTTTTCATGTGTAGATCCAGGTACTTCCACTCAGCCCTACCATGAGGCGGGGTGATCCATCAGAGACTTCGAGGTTTGTCTGCCGCGTCTGCTGACCAAGGAGTCCCTTTCCATTCTCTCTCATAATATCCCTTATGTATTTGCTTTTGTTTAGACACACTGGAGTTAGAACACTGTAGTTATTCCACAACTTGTGATTTTATGAGATTCTGGATTTTGGGAAATGTAGTTTCATTTTAAGAGTTTGTATTGTTTTATTTCTGCAGTTTTGGCTAGTTTTATTTTGTCTTTTCTTTTTCCGCTATTTGTTAGGCTTACCTAGTTGTAGAGACTAGGTGCCTTCACTATAGCTCACGGAGGGAGAACTTGGGTCTTGAGAAGTTGGTATAAGAGCTCTAGGTTCATAGGAGTCATGAAACACAAGCCGGTTTATTACAGTCTCGTGGATCGGTACGGACATGTCTGTGCTTATCTACTGGAGGCTATCTAACTGTTAGGAAAATTTCCACTTCATTTGATTTCTTTATTGTGTGAGATTTTGATATCATAATTCTAAACTTCCATCTTTTATTCTCTCATAGATGGTGAGGACACATGCAATCCGAGATGATCATGCACCCATGCCCTACTGGAGCCGTCAGAGGCCAGGGCCGCGGTAGAGGCCGAGGACACGCACGTGGTGCAGCTAGAGCACCCGGACGAGCTACCACCGAGGTGCCACCAGTAGTTCCAGCAGGAGCCCAGACACCTGATACGCCTACTACTACTACTACTACTACTACCCCAATACTCCAAGAGACTCCGTTTATGACTATGTACACCACTATAGCTTAGGTAGGGTTGCTTCCCCTTGCTGCTGCTACATCCCAGGCTGGGGGAGGAGCACAGACTCTCACTGCCCGCACTCCTAAGTAGCGAGTGCATGTTGATCAGGACCCAAAGATTATTCTTGTACAGCCGGTAGACCTAGGTCAGCTCGAGCAGAGGGCAATAGCTTCAGAGGAGTAGCAGAAGAGGCTTGAGAGGTTCAATAACTATCAGCCTCCTACATTCAGCGATGTCGCGGCCCCTTTTTCTCGTGAAATCAGGTTTACGACGTTTTTGGTTGGGATAACTCTTTCCTTTTGGAAAAGGGGTTTGCATTTTTGAAGAGTCGCCACCTAACGATTTAAGGTGAATTAGTGAACCTATAGGGTTCATTTATAACTACGTTTGGTAACCAGAGATAGGGTAAGTTATCCTAAGGGGAAGGTATTAGGCACGCCTCAAGATCACTAGTATGGTTTCCGACCAAACAATTTTCGTGAATTTGTGCAATTAGCAAATGAACAAGTATGGCTCAAATAGTTGGGGATTTAAGTTTAAATACATAGGTGTTTGAAAAACAATTAATGACAAAGCAAGATTTTGAAAAGGATTACAATCTAACCATATTTGGGAATGTAAGGGGGTATACTAGGTTTGTTTATAATATGGATCACATCAATGTAATACTCGGTATGACACTCCTCAAAGAGGGGCTACACGTGATATTAATGTACCGGTCATCATATCCATATCTACCCTTTCCCGTCCCGTGAAGGTAATTAAAGTGGGGATTGGTCTCGACCCATATTGCATGCTATTACCCATCCATTCCTATCAGTCCCAGAGGAATTTAGGACTCCTATCCTATAAGAAGGGGGTTCTAGGTAGACCTTCAAGTTTAAAGGTAAAATACTAAGGCGACATATAATAAACAAGTAGGACTTCAATTAAGGGGAGCATGGAAGACAAATGAAAGGCTCGGATATACCTCCACGCATAGTACACATAAACAACATGACTCATACACAATTAAGGTCTAAATTTAGATCCTAAGCATGGTATCTAAGTGATAACAATAGAGTCAGATTTATTACATGACTCATATAAGAAGTCCTTATCAATCTTGCATGCTAATTTTAACATGCTGATAGCTAAACATTAATCAGAAAGACGATTCTGGTTTTGTTTTAAAGTTGATTACCTAAGGCTTGCCTGGGCGTAAAATAACATGTAGTAGTTACTAGGATTATTAAAAAAAATAGTTTGGAAGTTATTTTAGCTAAAGCATGTTGTTCTAAATATTGCAAAGACATCCAGGGATCGTGACCAGTTTCACTTAAATATGATAATCAAACATGAGACTGTTTTATGTCCTTTTTCATGCATCAGTAGTTTAACTAGGTGTGATTGAGTGAGTGTGAATAAGATCCTAAAATAGGGATCTAACATGCACATATGAAAATGCAGAATGATTGCATAACTCCTAAAGCATGCTTTCTAAATTCCTAAAGAATTACATCATGACTTCAAGACATAAAGGAGCAACAATTTTATGTTGATGCTGTTATTTAGCCTAAAGCAGGATTTCTAAGTGGTAAAGTGATGTCAAATGAGATACTAAAATAGTAAACCTACGAACATGGTATCTAATGCATGACATGCTTTGAATGGGTTGATCTTACACATGGATTCTAATGAACATAGAGGAAATGTGAACCTAAGACGTGGTTTCTACCCAATGATGTTGATAGCATATGAACTACCCTCCCATTTTCACTAGGCAACCCCAATACTTGTTTACAACAGATTATTACAGACCAATAATGAAATGGATTACTTAAAAAGAAAAAGAAAACGTTGTAGAGAGCCTGAAAAGAGGCCCAGATTTCTAGCATCTGATTAGGACTTCCTCTCTGAGTTATATAATAATCACTTCAAATGCCAAGATTGTTCCATAGCCTTTCTCTTATCTGGGTGTGTCAGACTTCCCTAAGGACCTCAAGGGATCCCGGCCAGTGCTCATGCCCATATTTCATGGCCAAGACAGAGTAAATGCAGTATGGAAAGGCCAGCTTTTGTGTGTCCAAGTTCAAAGGGAGCTCAAGGGTCCCTAGGCAAGGCTCATACAAAAGGGGAATAACTTATTAACTAGGAGTAGAGTGAAAGTGCAGGGCATATGTTTGAAAGAAGTTTGTTAAAAAACTAGACTGAAAGGTCCATTTTGAAAGGAATTAGTAACAGAGATGGTTTAAAGAAGTTGTATTAGTAAAATAGAGTTCAAACACTTCAGGGTAAGACCATACATAGTAAGTGAATGAATTCAGTAATTACACATGGGATTAAGGGGGTTTGGGGATGCATATACATTGACTGCAGTCACCTGACCCTAGTAGGAGTATTAGGACTTGTAGGGACATGCTCAGAGATAGTTGGATACTGGCATAATCACAAACCCAGTCATGAACACATAGAGGAGGGAGAGGGGATTTGGGATTCATAAAGTGGTAAGTGCAGAGTAGGTAAAAGAATACAATTTTCCAGGCATGTTTGAATCATACAAAGTGAATACATGAATTTAAAGGGAGGGGAATCATACCAGCATGCTTAGATACAGTCTTCACAACAAAACCACAAGTAAAAGCAAGCCAAAAATAAAGGAAACTGAAGCAGGAATAGAAACATGTTGTTGTTGAGTCTTTAAATTATACTAGGACATACCAGTGAAGAAAGAGGTAAGCAAAATGAAAGAACCAAGATTTACTGATGATTAGCCTTGGCTTGCAGCCAACTAATAGTAGTAGAAATACATAGAGTTTTTTTTAAGTAAGAGAGGGGTTTTTGAAAGACAAGTCTCGTCGTGTTGTTAATAAAAGACATAGGGTATTTATAGCTTTGAAAATAAGTAGAAAATAAGGTAACAAGTAAATATTTAGCACCATTATGAAAGTAATCACAATTAGTATCCAATTAATACAAGTATTGACCTTTAATCGAGGAATTACAGCTTAAACGGATACCAACAGGGATAACCAAGGAAAGAAAATCAGTTGAGAAAGACTGGTTTTTACCATATAAGGGGTAGTAAAAGTATAGAGCATATAATTAAATCTAAGTACAGAACACAGTAATTAAGGAAAGGATTCAGCAATAAAGAAACACCACATCATATAAGGAAATGGAATCAATCAACTTAAACAACCGAATAAAATTTTTGGGTTTTACTAGAAAATCTTGCAATCAAACTGTCACGCCCCAAAATCCGAAGAGCGCGACCGGCGCTCAACCGAGTAAACCCGACTGAGCAAGCCTGTTAACTTTCATTCTACCCAGACTAATTCATGAATAAAATAGGAGATGTACTCCATTAATCAAATTCTGAAAATATATCAATATTTCTAACTCAATTCCCCATTATCAAAATCCACCCACAGCCAGTCTACGGAGCCTCTAAATACAACTGAAGAATAATATGGAAATGCTAGCAACAAGGCCCCAATAATACCTCAAAGTGGATATCTATAACAAAAGATATACAACATAACCCCTTGAAGGAAAAATGGGCTCATCAAGTCTTCGAGATGAGGACACTCCGCTATGCGCTATCGGCATCGTCCGCTATATAGCCATCTACATTCATAAAAAAAATATAGCGCCCCCGGCAAAAGGGATGTTAGTGCCATCGAATAGCACTAGTATGTATAACTAAACACCAGCTAGTTATAAAGAACTTTCATACAAAAATAAGGAAATCACAAGTATAACTCAAAAGCTTTAAGTGATCTCAACATTAACCAAAATAAAGAGTCATACAATTTTCACATCATGTTTCCATAGCATTTAGTTTGGGGCATTTTACACTATTCATCATTTGTTCACAATAATTCACAATGCCACTGTTCATAATACCATTATTCACAATATGTACATCATAACCAACTCCCAGTTTCAATCATAATTTCTTTGCCAATATATATATACATATTCCACCGTGAATCTTAGCACGGAGTCTGATCTCGGCCCGATCGGCTAGGCCGTCTTATTTGAGACGTGTAGCTCAGTCACAATTTCATTTTTCCCTTTTTTCCGGAATTCATACATAATACCACTGCTATCTTGAGAGGAGTCCGATCTCGGCCCGATCGGCTAGGCCGCCTTACCAAGGCGTTGTTTAATCAATTCGTTTCACATATATAATTTCATAGGCACTTGGGGCCACAACTTTATCACATCATTCTTGGCACTTGGCCGCAGTTCATAATTCGAGTTCTTTTCACATATTTCACATCAATATCATTCTTAACAACAAGCCATTCAATTCAAGATGTCAAGTACACATGAGAGGAAACATGAATCATGGTCATATAGAATATTTTAGAAATAATACACCTCAATTTCTCGGCACGTTAGCCACAATTTATTTCCAAAAGTCATTTGATTTATTTCACACCTCTTTATACTTAGAAGATTTCACATAGTTTGGCATAAAAATCTCAGTTTCAATCTTGATTTAAAGTCTAGGCATTTCAGTATGTGATTCATATTCCTTGCACCTTTTCATGTTATCAAGAATAGCATATTAATCATATTAAGATACATCTTTCAGGCATATAAGGTCGCAACCCCAAATTCATGTGAAACAACAATCAATACAATAATTCAACTTTAATCTTACCGTATTTACACAAATACCGACGGAGCTCAATTTCTAAAAGACAGGGTTTTAGCCATACATACCTGAAACTTGCCCCTTAATGACACTACAATGATCCAATACCCTTAAGTAACTTCAATCTAGAATACAACATTCAATAGGACTAATATTAGTAATAAATTCCATAGCTTATGCCATTTATGCCTATTATCAAACACCTTGTAGGCATAGATATTTACACCTCATAACTATAGTATTGGTTCCTCCAACTATCATCATTGACCAACAATTTATCCCACCATTAGTCTTTAACAATTTATACTTCTAAAATAACATGTGTGATCAACCATTCACACCCAACCAACAAAATTTTATCAAATATTCACCTTTAAACCCCTACCATGATCATTTATTTAAATTTGGAATTTATGGCCTCCAATCACCATACCATAAGTTGTAATACATGATTTATACTCATAATTCCATAATAACTCTATATATGTAAGTCTAAGGTGTAGGAATACCTCTTGTAGACCACTTTTTCAAAGACAATTTTGGGGTGTTCTTGAGGTTTTAAAGAAATCCTATGAAATCCAATCAAAATCATGTTGTAACTAGTGATTGAGAAGTGAAATCACCATGAAAACACACTTAAAAACTCACCATAGGTGTGCAATTGGATGCCTTGGTCAAGTTGGGGGTGTAGAGGAAGCCCTAAGCTTGAGAAATGACTCAAATTCTCTTATTTCCGGTCCTTCAGTTTATTTAGAGACCTTCTACTAGCGTGATTGTGCTACTGGTCGTGCTATGGTCGCGCTAGGGAGGCCGAATACTTCGCAATATGCGCGTCTACTAGCGCAATCGCGCTAGTGACACCTGCCCAGTAAAATAGTCATAACTTTCTGTATACACCTCCAAATGACAAAGGGTTTGTTGCGTTGGAAACTAGACTCAAAGTGATTTAATTGGATAGGTTTTGCATCACACAAATCCTTACATAAATGGAGATATGATCGTCCAAAGAGAGGTCTTGTGCGCACTCATTTACAACTTTCGTCTATTATGAAATTTTCCAACTTGGCTTAGACTTAGGCCTCTCCTTAGACCCCAATTCACTTCTAATATGACTTATACGCTTATTAACATATCCAATTGATACCCATTATATCATGAATCCTCATTTTCACACAAAATAAAATAATTAGCCTACCTTGGCACGACGAAATCTTAAATTACTTGAAAAAACATTTCGGGGCCTTACACGAACCATAAATTAAGGAAATCAGGATCAATAAAGAGGGATTCATGATTTTGTACTTCAACATATAAATAGAGAAGAATGAACATGTTTAGCAGGCATGCAAGGTCAGCCAGATGGACACAATCATACAAAAGTGACACGAGTAGGCTAAGGACTTAGTAGGAAAACCCATTCGAAGCATGGTAACCAATAGAAACTTAACAAAGTAAAGTAGTCATGGCTAACACACAAAACCAGACTGAAGAAAACCAATCTAACACACAGAAATAGGTAAAGAAGATGAGTCTAATACACAGAAACAAGTAAAGAAAATCTTTAAGACTCACAGTAACCAGTGAAGAAAATCTTTATGAAATTAGGGCTTTTTAATAGAGTTGAGTTAAAAAGCAGTAAGAACTTAGAATCGGTCAATATAAACAAAGAAAAAGGTTTAACCACAAAGAAATTAGTCGAAACAAGTATAGAAAGAACTCCGAATAACCTAGTCTCTTAAAGAGAGTAAAAGGTGGTTTAACATAGAAGATCTTACAGAAGAAAGCTAGAGGATAAGCAAGTCATAGAAGGAGATATGCTTAAAGCGTAAAAATAACATAGATCTGAGAGATTCAGAAGATAGTTAGGGTTTCAAAAAGCAAAACCAAGTAAAAAATTAAAATTAAAGGAACCTGTTGAAACTTCATCGATCGTGACAAATAAGGTGTGATTTTGCCCAAAATCACACCGAAGACCCATAGGTAACATGAAAAGAAACCCTAGGTCCAAATCGACATGGCCTAGGACCCTTGTGGGCCTTAGAGATGATAAGCAGGGTGATGAGAGACCCATTGGAGGCCTGGGTTTGAAAGGGTGGTCGCCGAAGATGACCGGAGAAGCAGGTGATGAAAAGTGATTAGGGTTAGGTCGAGAGAGAAGAGAGACAAGAGCATATAAGGGTGGCACCCTTAGAAAAGTGATTAGGATTAGGGGGGTCTCTCAAAATTAAAAAGGAAAGGTTGAACGAGGGCCGTTGATCTAAGAATCTAAGAGATGAACGACCAGGATTTAGGATGGCTCGGGTCGGGCAGACGTGTATAGGATCTGGGTCGGGTGGTTTGGGTGTGAAATTGGGTTGGAGAGGGGTCCAATTTTGGCTATAATTGAAAGCCAAATTTGGTTCTTATTTAAATAGCCAATATCACCTATTTACTTTATAATAAATAACAGGGCAATTTTTGGAAAATAAATTTAAGGTGCCAAAATGATTTGAAATACATAATTAACAATTTAAAAATACGAGATCCAATTTTATGCATATAAAATATAATTAACTCTTAAAAAGTCTAATATTGCAATTATGCGCAATTTAGCTTTAAAAATACCAAAAGTAATTTTTTTTTGTGTGTGTATATATATAAAATTAACTTAGCCATATTTTGGCATAAATATAGAAATTAATAGATAAATTATCAAAATAATAATTTTTGAAACAATTATTGGGGATTTTATAGATATAAAGGGAGAAAATAAGTCAATTTAATCCCTTTTAACTATGGGAAAAATAATAAAACCTTGGACATGCATATATATGATATTTTGAAGGTAGTTATTCATATTTAAAATATATAGGGTATTAGCCACCAATGATGCTCTTGGATTTCTAGAGGAGTGCTACCGTATCCTCTATACCGTGGGTATATTAGGATCGAGGGTTTCCTTCACCACCTTTCAGCTCCAAGGAGCCACATATTAGTGGTGGCGTGCTTATGAGTTAGACAGTCCAAATGAGGCAGCTTCCCTGACTTGGGCTCAGTTTTCTGATATCTTCACGAGAGAGTATGTTCCCCAGAGCCCTAGAGATACTTGCCGTGCAGTGTTTGAGCATTTGCACCAGGGTACTATGACTGTCTCATAGTATGTTGTCTATTTCATCGACTTAGCTAGACATGCACCAACTTTGGTTTCTACTATTCGCGTGAAGGTTCGCCGATTTATTGAGGGGATCATTCCCAGTATCAGGTATAGTCTGGCTCGGGAGTTGGAGATGGATATTTCTTATCAGTAGGTGGTGAGCATTTCTAGGAGAGTAGAGGGTATGCATACTCGGGACAGAGAGGAGAGGAAGGCCAAGAGCTCTTGAGAGTCTCGCCATTATTCTGGTGCTCGTGCCCTAGCTTCAGCTAGTCATGGTAGGGGTTATGTGAGTCGCTCTGTTCATTCAGCTCTTCCAGCAGCCAATGGTACTCTAGCTCCACCTAGACCTTAGGAGCCTTATTATGCACCTCCAGTATCTAGTGCGCCTCCCGCACGGGGTATTTCCAATTGTCAGTCCAGCAGACCTGGCCCGAACCAATCACAGCGGCCACGTCCCCCCAGAACTTATTTTGAGTGTGGTGACACACGCCATACGGTAAGGGATTTCCCCAGACTTAGGAGGGGTGCACCTCCACAAATGTCTCAGCTACAGCATACCTCACAGAGTTCTCAGACTTTGATCATAGCACTAGTTGCTACCCTACCTGCTCAACTAGCTAGAGGTGGAGGTCGGAGAGGTAGAGGTCACCTTCTAGGGGGAGGCCAGGCCAGATACTATGCTTTTCCTGCCCGTACTAAGGTTGTTGCCTCCGATTCTGTCATCACAAGTACTATCCTGGTCTGTCATAGAGATGCATTGGTTCTATTCGATCCAGGCTCCACTTATTCTTGTGTGTTCTCTTATTTTGCCCAGTATTTAGGTGTATCTCAGGATTCTTTGAGTTCTCTTGTTCATATTTCTACTCCTATTGGATATTCTCTTGTTGTGGACCGCATTTATCGGTCATGTTTGATTGCTCTTAGTGGTTTTGAGACCAGAGACGATTTGTTATTCCTCAGCATAGAAGACTTTGATTTTATTCTGGGGACGGACTGGTTGTAACAATGACGTTGGCTATGCCAGGTGTACCGCGAGTAAAATGGAGGGGTACTTTAGATCATACTTCCAGGAGAGTTATTTAATTCCCTAAGGCTCAGCGTATGGTTGAGAAGGAGTGTGACGCATAACTAGCTTATGTCATAGATCTCAGTATTGATACCCCTACAGTTGATTCAGTCCCAGTAGTACGAGATTTCTCTGGTGTGTTTCCAGCTAACCTTCTGGGCATGCCGCCCTATAGAGATATTGATTTTGGTATTGATCTATTGTCGGGCACTCAACCCATTTCTAGTCCTCTGTACCGTATGGCGCCTCCTAAGTTGTAGGAGTTGAAGGGGCAGTTGTAGGAATTACTTGATAAGGGTTTCATTAGACCCAGTGTATCATGTTGGGGTGCTCTTATCTTGTTTGTGAAGAAAAAGGATGATTCTATGCGTATGTGTATCGATTATCGCCAGTTGAACAAGGTTACAGTGAAGAACAATTATTCTTTGCCGCGTATTGATGACCTGTTCGATCAGTTACAGGGTGCTTGTGTGTTTTCTAAGATTGACTTGCATTCAGGCTATTATAAGTTGAAGATTCGGGAGCCAGATATCCTGAAGACTGCCTTCAGGACTGAGTATGGTCATTACGAGCTCTTTGTTATGTCATTTCGGTTGACCAATGCCCCAGCAACCTTCATGAATTTGATACACAGTGTATTCTGTCCATATCTCGACTCATTCTTTATTGTCTTTGATGATGAATATTGCCGGAGTTGGGAAGATCATGAGCAGCACCTGAGGATAGTGCTCCAGACTTTGATGGAGAAGAAATTATATGCTAAGTTCTCGAAATGTGAGTTTTTGTTGGATTCAGTAGCATTGTTGGGTCACGTAGTATCTAGTGAGGGTATAAAGGTGGATCCAAAGAAAGCGGAAGCAATGCAGAGTTGGCCCAAACCATCCTCAGCTATAAGGATCCGCAATTTTCTTGGCTTGGTCGGTTATTACCGTTGACTTGTTCAGGGTGTTTCATCTATTGCAGCACCTATGACCAGGCTGACCCAGAAAGGTGTTCCGTTCTAGTGGAAGGAAGAGTGTGACGAGAGCTTTCAGAAGCTCAAGGCAGCTTTGACTATAGCCTCTCTTTTGATATTGCCTACTGGTTTGGGGTCTTATATTGCCTATCATGATGCCTCGAGGGTTGGCCTTGGAGCAGTATTCATGCAGAACGGTAGGGTGATTGCCTACGTATCCAGACAGTTGAAGGTACATGAGAAGAATTATCCTGTCCATGATCTCGATATAGCTACTATTGTTCATGCCTTGAAGATCTGGCGTCACTATTTGTATGGTGTTCCTTGTGAAATTTATACTGATCACCGGAGTTTGCAGTATCTATTCAAGTAGAAGGACCTTAATTTGCATCAGAAGAGATGGCTAGAGCTGCTGAAGGACTATGATATCACTATTTTATATCATACGGGCAAGGCAAATGTGGTGGCCAATGCTTTAAGCCACTGGGCAGAGAGTTTGGGGAGTTTAGCTTATTTACCAAAAGTAGAGAAGTCCATGGCGATGGATGTTCAGGCCATAGCCAGCTAGTTTGTGAGATTGGATCTTTCGGACCCTAGTTGGGTTCTAGCGTGCGTGGTCTCTTGGTCTTCTTTGTTTGATCATATCCGAGAGCGTCAGTTTGATGATCCAGAGATGTGACTATTGGTGATGATGGGGTATTGAGGATGCAGGGTCGAGTTTGTGTACCCAATGTTGATGGGCTTCGAGAGTTGATTCTAGACGAGGACTATAGTTCGCAGTATTCCGTTCATCCGAGTGTCGTGAATATGTACCAGGATTTAAGACAGCACTATTGGTGGAGGCAAATGATGAAAGATATAGTTGGGTTTGTAGCTTGATGCCTTAATCGTCGGCAGGTGAAGTATAAGCACCAGAGACCGGGTAGATTGCTTCAGAAGACATAGATTCCGGAGTGGAAGTGGGAGCGGATCACCATGGAATTCGTAGTTGGGCTCCCATGGACTTCGAGAAAGTTCGATGCCATTTGGGTGATTGTGGATCGATTGACCAAATCCGTGCATTTCATTCCTGTAAGTACTACCTATTCTTCGGAGTGGTTGGCGGAGATTTATATCCGGGAGATTGTCCGTCTGCATGGTATTCCAGTTTCCATCATTTCAGATAGAGGTACTCAGATCACATCGCAATAATGGAGGGTCGTACAACATAAGTTAGGTACTCGGGTGGAGTTTAGCATAACATTTCACCCTCAGATGCATGTGTGATTGAGTTTGGAGGGTCTTGGGATAAGTTCTCTCTATTGGCGGAGTTTGCCTACAACAACAGTTATCAGTCCAACATTCAGATGGCACCATATAAGGCTTTATATGGTAGGCGGTGTAGATCCCCGATGGGTTGGTTTAAGCCGGGAGAGGCTGGATTATTGGGCACAGACTTGGTTCAGGATGGTTTGGAGAAGGTTAAGGTGATTCAGGATAGACTCCAAACAGCCCAGTCCAGATAGAAGAGTTACATGGAGCGGAAGGTTCATGATGTTTCCTATATGGTTGGAGAGTGGGTTTTGCTTCGGGTTTCACTTATGTAGGGCATTATGAGATTTGGGAAGAAATGGAAGTTGAGTCCGAGGTTTATTAATCTTTTGAGATGTTGAGGCATGTTTGGGAGGTTACTTATGAGATTGCCTTACCTCCCAGCTTGGCAGGAGTTCATCTGGTATTTCATGTTTCGACGCTTCGGAGGTATCACGGAGATCCGTTGCATATGTTAGATTTCAGTTCATTCCAGTTGGACAAGGATCTATCTTATGTTGAGGAGTCGGTGGCAATATTGGACAGGCAGGTTCGAAAGCTGAGGTCAAAGAACATTGCATCAGTGAAGGTTCTGTGGCGGGGTCAGCCGGTCGAGGAGGCAACTTGGGAGACCGAGTAGGATATGCGCACCCATTACCCTCATCTTTTCACTACTTCAGGTATGTCTCTATACTCGTTCGAGGACGAACAAATGTTTAAGTGTGGGAGGATGTAATGAACCAGCCGGTTATTTTAAGAATTAACGCCCCGATCCCCTATTAACTGCATTTCGCGTCTTTGTTTGCAGTTGTGAGTTGCCGGGAGGATTTATTTTGAGTTTCGGAGAATTTTGGGACACTTTGTCCCTAAATGAGAGTCTAAGTTTTAGAATTTGGACCATAGTCAGAACAGTGTGAAGACGGCCTCGGAATGGAATTCCAATGGTTTCGTTAGCTCTGTTGGGTGATTTTGGGTTTAGGAGCTTGTTTGGATTGTGTTTTGGAGGTTCGTAGCTTAATTAGGCTTGAAATGCCAAAAGTTGAATTTTTGAAGTTTTCGGTTCGATAGTGAGATTTTGACATAAGGGTCGGAATGGAATTCCGGAAGTTGGAGTAGCTCCCTAGTGTTGAATGCGACGTGTGTGCAAAATTTCAGGTCAATCGGACAAGGTTTGATAGACTTTTTGATCGAAAGCGTAGTTCGAAAGATTTTTGGAACCTTAGGCTTGAATCCGATGTGATTTCGTTAATTCGATGTTGTTTGAGGTATTTTGAAGATTGATATAAGTTTGGATAGTGGTATATGACTTGCTTGTGCTTTTGGTTATGGCCCAGGGGCCTCGGGGTGATTTCGAATGGTTGACAGAAAGTTAGGAATTTGGAAGTTGCAGCTGAAGTTTTATGGCTGCTGTCATAACCGCATATGCAGTTGGGAAGCCACAAGTGCGACTCTCGCAGATATGGAAGCAAGCCGCAGAAACGGCCAGGAGGTGAGTCAGGTGGAGCCGCAGAAGCGGGCTTATGGATGTATCTGCGATGACGCAGGTGCGATAGTGTGACCGCAGGTGCAGACCAAAACTTTAAGTGAAAATCCGCAGGTGTGGTAGGTTAGCCCGCAAAAGCAGGTTCGCAGAAGCGGAAAAAGGACCGCAGGTGCGGAATCCCTGGGTCTGAGAGTATATATTTTATCCTTCATGATTTTCAGACTTTCTTCACATTTTAAAATGGTTTTTGGAGCTTTTTAGGGGATTTTGTAGAGGGAATCAGAGGAAACATCATTGAGGTAAGCTTTTTGAACATAAAACTCGTTCCTATAGTGTTATTTCATTGATTAGGCTTGAAAATTCTGGGAAATTTGTAAGTAGATATTGAAGAAACTAGGGCTTGGAATTGGAGACCTAGAATTTGGGATTTGAGAGGTCATTTTTGGTTGGATTTTGGTAAATTTGATATGCATGAACTTGTGGGAAGATAAGGATTCCATTGATGTTAATTTTAACCGATTCCGAGATGTGGGCCCGGGGGATGTTTTGGTTATTTTTCCTAATTTCGCGTATTAGCTTGTAATTAATTAGTTGAATTAGTTACTTTAAGTGTTATTTACATTATGTAATTAATTTGAATAGATTTGGGCCATTTGGAGTTAAGTACTCATGGAAAGAGCTGGTTTCGGGTTGATTTTTAGCCAGTTCGAGGTAAGTGGCTTGCCTAACCTTGTGTGGGGGAACTCCTCTTAGGATTTGGTATTGTTGATATTTGAAATGTCTTGTACGTGAGGTGACGAGTGCGTACTTGTACTAATTGTTGAAATTCTATTTTCTTTAAGTAACTATAAATGTGATTCCTTTTTTTCGTTCATAGTGTTTGTAATTTTAGCCTGCTATTAGCTTAGGGAAGCATGTTTAATAGACTTAATTTCTTTACTTGCTCAAACTACCTTATTTGGATTATGTGTAGCATGCTAGGTTAGAAATACCTATTTTACTTTGATATGGAATTTGAATTAAATTGAGTATTCTTCGTGTTGCTGCTGTATATTTACTTTGGGACTATAGGATGGCATCCCGGGAGATCCCATTATATGTTTACTTTGGGACTACGGATTTGTATTCCAGGAGATAGCCCTGCACTTTTATATTATAACTAAGGGACTGCATCTGGTAGATTCCCCAGTACTGGGTATTTGCATTTGGGACTACGGATCGGAATTCCAGTAGATCCGCGTGCATTATGGTTGGAGTACAGGACGGTATCCCGGGAGATCCACTGGATATTTATGTTGGGACTATAGGACGGTATCCTAGGAAATCCCCGGTTGTGATCTCTATGCTGAGCCGTATTCTTTCCTTGATTACTTTTGCCTCTATAATAGTTGTTGTGATTTTTATTGTCTTGTGTTATTCACACTGTTAGCATTTAATTATAGTGTTGTATTTTATACTATTTTATCTCATTTTTCAGCTAAAATTAGTAGGGCCCTGACTTTCCTCATCACTACTCGACTGAGGTTAGGTTTGGCACTTACTGAGTACCGCTGTGGTATACTCATGCCTTTCCTGCGCATGTTTTTTATGTGCAGATCCAGGTAATTCGACTCAACCCTACCATCCTTGAGGCGGGGTGATCCATCAGAGACTTCGAGGTATGTGTGCCGCATCCGCAGATCGAGAAGTCCCTTTCCATTCTCTCTTATACTATTAACCCTTCTATATTTACTTTTGTTTAGATACTCTGGATTTAGAACACTGTAGTTATTCCACAGCTTGTGATTTAATGAGATTCCGGATTTTGGGAAATGTAGTTTCATTTTAAGAGTTTGTATTATATTATTTTAGCAGTTTTCGCTAACTTTATTCTATTGTTTCTTTTTCCCCAATTTGTTATGCTTACCTAGTCGTAGGGACTAGGTGCCGTGACGATAGTTCACAGAGGGCGAACTTGGGTCGTGACACAAATCATCTGCGATCTCGCATTCACCCTCGTAATAGTCAAGCCCATAATCATAAGCGATCCAAACCTAAATTGCAATACATATAACCCACTGGTAATAAAGATCTCGCTACAAAACAACATAGGGATCACACAACCCTCAAAACACCCCGCAGGAGATAACCCACCTGCTTCACCTCAAACAAACATTCCCTTATACCCTTACACAGTCATAAACATCATGCAATCCCTTAATCTTCCCGAGTATGAACTCATATCATAGTGTGAAATCTACTTCACTCCCCAACTAGACAACATGAAAAAGATCCTTTATCACACCCACAACTCGGGCTATACATCAAATCCCTTGGAAATCAAGCACCGGATAGTTCTTTCTGCCTTCAAGAGGACCCTTCTCTTCATATTCAAATCATATGGACACATCTCGTAGTCACATCATACTCATCACGTAGCCATCCAGTCATCACTTCCCCTAATAAGGACACTATCGAACATGTGAATCCAAAAGCATGAGTTCACACAAGCAATACCTCAGTGCTCAAGCTACAAGTAAAGCTCGGTCCCAAGTCCTCCAGACTGGCCCAACATCAACACACAAAAATAATATCTCGCTCCTCGATCAGGGAATCACAAGTCGTCGATGCATGGCTAATATCGAGCGCTCATGCACTCACAAGAACACGTGGAAGGAATTTTTAGAGTTATATTTTGAGCTAAATGAATGATGCACGATAAGAATTCAAGAATGCAGAGTTTTCCATAAGATTTTGTAGCCTCTGGAAGATAAGTATGGATGTCTCCATACCGATCCATGAGAATCTACTAAACCCGCTCATGACTCGTGAGACCTATGTAACCTAGGCTATGATACCAACTTATCATGACCCTAAAACCGACCCGGTTGTGATGGTGCCTATCGTGAAACTAGGCAAGCTGACACAAACCCAAATCCAACTAGAATTTTGTAAAAGTCATTTGAAGACATTATTTAACTAAAATCTCATAATATAAGTTTAAATAACTAGTGCAGAAGAACAATAATGCAAGCCCGACATCGAAGTGTCACCAGTCATCAAAACCTACAAAATCCGTCTAACTACAAAAACGTCTAACAAAGTCTGGAGGACAGTACTAATATAAAATCTTAGGAATATATGAGGGAGAAGAATAGGGCTACGTATGCCATGTAGCTACCTCGTCGACTCCAAGACCTGCTGAGAGAAACGATCAATGCTCGCTATCAAAACCTGCAACTCATGCATCTGCACATAAGGTGCAGGGAGAAATGTGTGTACGCCAACTCAGTAAGTAACAAAAGTAAATGAAAGCTGAGCGGTAAGAAAATAGATAATTCTACTCCATAGAACCGCAACAAATACGGTACATTTCCCAAAAATAGTACATAAATCAATTATCTTGAAAAACAAACTCAGTTTAAGTAAAAACCTTTCTTTTTTAAAAACATCTTTCAATAATTTCAAACGAGTGATGAAAATAGTGAGTAAAAATGATAGAAACATAAATAGCCCTTCGGGCAAGACATGTACCATAAACCGCCCCTTGGGCAAAACATCAACAGAACTAGGCCCTCGGGCAACGACATAATCAAGGTCAGCCCCTCAGGCAACATCACATCTCACACACTGGGTACCCACTCTCACTAGGGGTGTTCAGACTCCGAAAGGGCTCCTACAACCCAAGCACTATAACAAGCCATCTCGCGGCATAAATTAGTCAGGTCCTCGACCTCATAATAACAAGCCACCTCGTGACATAAATCAATCAGGCCCTCGGACTTATAATATTAAGAATCAATAATAACCTATTAAGGGGTGAAGCAAATCCCATAATATCCTCACAACACATTCCCTCATCCTTGCTTAGTCATAAACCTCTCTAGCCACTCGGGCTAACAGTAAAACAAGGTGCTCAGCCCAAAAATATCATTTTTGCATTAAATTGTAGTAGATAGACTGAGTTATGAAATCAGTAAAATATAGCATGACTGAGTAAAATTATTAAATCAAAATAGTAAGGAATTTCAGTAAAGAAAGCCTCTAAGGGTCCAAACAGTAGGCACGAGCCCTAAATGGCATTCAGCCCAAAACATAGTAATACTTTCCAAAACACAATAGTATCAAATAGTTTTTCAATCAAATACGCGACTCAATAGTCGTACGGAATGGACCAAGTCACAATCCCCATCGGTGCACGACCCCACGCTCGTCATCTAGCGTGTGTGTCACCTCAAAGTAGTACAATGCGAAATCTAGGGTTTCATACCCTCAAGAAAACATTTACAATCATTACTTACCTCAAACTGTTCCAAACTCTAGCCCGTGATACCTTTGACTCTCGACTCGGCCTCTGAATGCTCCAAATCTAGCCAAAATTAGTATCATATTAATACGCGCTAAAGGAACAAAGCCCAAGCAAAAATAATCAAATTTACTCAAAAATCCCGAAATTGGCTCAAACCCGGCCCCCAGGCCCACGTCTCAGAATCCGATAAAAATTACAAAACTGTAAAACCCATTCACTCACGAGTCTACCCATATTAAATTTACTAAAATTCGACATCAAATGGGCATCCAAATTTCTAAAATCGATTCTCCAATTCTCTTCCATTTTCCCCCAATTTTTACCCCAAATTCCCAAATTAAATGATAAAAACCAAGACATAATCATGGTATTCAAACAAACTTGAGTAAAGCACACTTTCCCTAATCAATCTTCTAAAAATACCTTCCAAAATCGCCTTCTCCCAAGCTCTCTATTGAATTTTGGAATTATGAACCCAAGCCCTCATTTTTGAACTTAACATTCTGCCCAGGTGCTTCTTTAATCGCGATCGCAGAAAGACCCTCACGATTACAAAGAAAAACTTCGATGGCTCCTTACCTAACTCTCCGCGAACACGTTAATCACCATGCGAACGTGATGCTCTACTTCTCTACTAAGCGATCACGGACCTCTGATCGCATTCACAATGAACAAACACGTGGCCCCAGGTTTTGTCCACATAACCCTATGCGAGCGCGACTTGACCCACGTGTTCGTGGTGCATCACTTGATAAACCTAAGTGATCAGATCCCTTACTCCGCGAAAGTGATGAACAACTTGATTGGTCTCCAAAAATGCTCTACGCGATCGCGAAACTTGTCACGCGATCGCGAAGACGAATCTTCTGCAACAAAAATACCAGCAAATTCTGCTAACTCTTCAAATGAAAAAATGTCCCGTTGGGCATACGAAACACATCTGAAGCCCTCTGGACCTCAACCAAACATGCCAACACATCCCATAACATCATTCAAACTTGTTCGGACCTTTTGGAACGCTCAAAATAATATCAAAATATCAAATCACCATCGGATTCAAGCCTAAGGATTTCCAAACTTCCGAATTCCGCAAACATGCAAAGACCTATCAAACCTCATCCGAATTATCTGAATTTTTTACACACATCACAAATGGCACAATGGACCTACTCAAATTTTGCTAAATTCAAATCCGACCCCAATATCAAAATTTCCACTACCAACCGAAAAATGCCAAAATTCCAATTTAGCCAACTCAAGACTAAATCTACCACGGACCTCCAAAATACATTCCGAACATGCTCCTCAGCCCAAAAATACCCAACAGACCTAACCAAATCATAAAAATCAAAATCCGATATCATATGCTAAAAAGTCAAGACTGGATCAAACCTTTCAAATTTAAAGCTTCAAGTTGAGAGTCATTCTTCCATATCTATTCTGATTAACCTGAAAACCTAAACCGATGATCTATATAAGTGGTAATACATCATACGAGGCTATTCATGCTCGATAATTGGCGAGCAAAGTACAAATGCTCAAAATGACTGGTCGGGTCGTTACATCATTGGGACATCATTGGGAGATATAACGATTTTAATGTTGATGGAATTGTAGTCTGCAAGGATTCAAATTATAGTCAATTGATTTCTACAATTGTAGAGCATCTAATGATTGATACCTTCAAAAAAATCATCAAAATTAAATACACTGTCAATGAACGTTGTCTTCCAATGGAAATTAGGAAATATATGGAAGTTCGAGTATACATGGAGATGAAAAAGGAAAACAAAAACTCTGGAATGTATAACAGTGCGTTATTTCCATTTGGATTGCAGTATGTCTAGTTCGAGCACAATTGCAGTTTTGTTCTGTATATTTTGTGGTGATGTTTTGTCAGTTCCATGTTTAAAACAATTATTCTACACAATATCTATAATTATACTACATAACAAATGTGGTTCAGCTATTATGACTATTGAAGTACTCAATTTCTATTGGTATATAATCTTACTACAAATTAGCTACAATATATTTCCTGAATTGTATATACTTCTAATGATTACACATTCATCTGGAACAATGAAGTTGATTGATAAGCCAATCTCTCCAGAGATCGTGGAATATGAAAGTATCATAACAGAACATACACCAAATGTTATTGAAGTAGTCCAAGTTTACAAGACAAGCAAACAATTGTCAATGCAATGAAGCACTATTCTGTCATGAATAAGTTTCAATTTAGGGTGAAGAGATATAGCGCAAGAAGGTACAAAGAGTTCCATTATCAAATTCATACTTTTGTTTATTTTGTAGTATTTATGTTTTTTGCCATGTATAGTTTGTACTTTCTTTGTATATAATTTATACATAATTTGTACTTTTTGCAAATAACTTGTTTAATATAAGATGTTTTTGCTTAAACAACATATTATTTTGCAGATCTTTTTCATAATAATTTTTAAATTATTTTTATTATGTAGCTACTGCCTGATATGTGTTGGGGACAGTTTTACATGGCACTTCAAGTCCACCAGCATAAACGAATCAATATTGTTCAAGGTTCAAAAATTCTACAGGTTGCACACATGCTCTTTTATAGACAACACAAATATACAATGTAAACCTACTTCCATGGCAGTTGGCCGCATGGTGATGCCAAAATATGCGGATTCTTAGACAATATACGCACCAAAGAACATACAAACTGACATGTTGTTGGATCATGGTGTGAACTTAACATACATGCAACTTTGGAGAGCAAAGAAAAAGGCTTTGGAATATTTGAGAGGTCATTCTGCTGATTTCTACAATCACCTGCCAAGTTATTTGTATATTCTTGAGAAGACTTATCTGGGGATGGTAGTTAAATTGAAGAAGGCCGAAGATGATTGTTTCTTGTACGCATTTGTTGCTCTTAGTAGATCCATCAAGTGTTTGGAGTATTGTAGGCCAGTTGTAATAGTTGATGGCACCTTTTTGAAGTCGGATATAGAGGAATAACGGATACAGCAAGTGTTTTAGATTAATTTTAGAAATATTATTGTAAATTTATTTTCAGTATGTTATTTTTGTACTATCAAGTTTTATTCCAAAAATTGATTTTCTTTTTGCCACCTATGTGACAGGTTACATATTACCAATGGCATACACTATTATTGATTCAAAAAATGATGCAGATGGAAATAGTTTTTTGAGCAATTCAAAGATGCGTCTGGCGAAAAATAAAACATGTGTGTTGTTTCGAACCGGAAAAAGAGTATCTTGAAAGCAACATCTACTGTTTATACAGACATACCACATTATGTTTCATGTGGCATACTTGGATAAATGTAAGGTCAAACTTCAGGAAAGGTCGTCTAAAGTTAAGAGAATTGTATGTTGCCACGACAAGATCATACATAATTGATGGATTTAATGAAAAAACTTTAAAGATTGAAGAGATAGACCTGCGTGTTAAAGCATACCAATACGATATTGGCTATCACAGATGGTCTCGAGTGCATGATATGCTTAACAGAACGTGGACGATGATATCAAACATTGCAGAGTCATTGAATGTTGTAACAAAAGATGCAAGAGAGCTGCCTGTGGTAGAACTATTAGAGTACATGAGGACTCTTCTTGAAAGTTGGAATAATGAAAAGTTATCAAAAGCAAAGGGTAGATTCACGTACCTTGGGAAAAAATATAATGAAAAGTTTGAGGACAATAGGACATTATCGCAGCAGATGAGAGTAAGCTATATCTAATAACATCGATCAACTATTCCATCAAACTAAATATATACTGCTAATTGTAGATAACTTGTTATAAAATTATAGTTATTTTGTACATGTTGCTGAAAATTTGTTGTGTGTTTGTAATGAAAATGTAGGTGAGGGCTTCCACAGAACACATCCATACAGCGATAGACGAAGTGAAGCTCTTTATTGTTTGCCTTCAAAATAAGAGATGTAGTTGTGGACAGTTCCAACTTGACGAACTCCCTTGTCCATATGTTTTGGCGGCCTTGGGGCACAAGGATGAGTATTATAAAAGCTATTGTTCTGCTTATGATACGAGGGAGAGTCTTTTGAAGACTTATGAAATAGCAGTAGACCCGCTGCTTGATGAAAGCAAATGGAATGTGCCACAACATGTAGCTGAAGAAGTTGTAAAGCCACCAACAGGGAAAAGACAGCCAGGGTGACCTCAGGAACAAAGATACAAACAATATGATGAAGTAAAAGCAAAAGTACAAGGTTTCATATGGAAACTGCGGGCTAGAAGGGCATAACAAAAGATCTTGTAAGAATGCTCCCAAAACAAAATAAAAATTGATAAAGTAACTAACATTTTTTGATAGATTGTGTTGAGGTGTTCTGGAGAATTGTAGTTGAGTTGTAATTGTGCTGATAAATTGAATATAGATTGTCTCCTATAATGAAATATTTTCAACTCTAAATGCAATTGGTTTGTAGTTGTTTTGTCCAACTACATTTCTTCAGCCAAACAGCCTTAGGGTGGATTCATCACAACATTAAGAGAATGGTAACGACATTCCAAATTTTCACAAACTCATATGTAAGATCAGCAGGTGTTGCAACACTCTTAGATAGACTAATCAGATAGGGAACATCTGCAAATCCGAATCCTAGGGACATGAATATCTCCCTAGCCAACTGTCTTAATACATAACGATAATTTATAATTGCAGTTGAGTTGTAAAGAAATTATATCCTAAAAATAATTAAACAAAAGGTAACAACACAAAACAAAAGTAGTAGAATCAAGTACTAATAACGTTGAACAAAAAAAGGCTCTCCATAGTGTTTTCCATTCTAAGTAGCAGTTTCCTGGACAAAATAACAAAACAAAAGGTAAAATAATTGTAGCACAATTCTTCTACAAATAAGTTTCAACTGACTTGTTCTTAGTTAACAATTTCTCTACAACTTTACTAAAAACCAGCTATACTAAACAATTTAAATATAACTTTTCTACATGAAAGGGAAACTAATTCTTCTTCTTCTTCGCACTTGTGTTGTCTCATTCAAAGTTGGTGCACCTTTTCTTCTCACTAATCTACCACTCACCTCACTATCAGTAATTGCACCAATCTCTTGCTTTTTCCTAGCATAATCCCAAAGTAGTGCTCCATAGTGTCTACGGTGTTGATCAATATCAGAAAGGTCTTCCTTTGAAATCGATAGCTCTCCAATGCTGACATATTCAGGAAATGCCGCAACATATACACCACAGTCACTGTAAAAAGAAATTAGGGTAAAAGATTTAGCATTCAGTGTAAAATATAATATGTTAAATAAATACAAGAAAAAATAGCTTTTTCATACAGTGATCCCTCTTTTTGCTGGGGTATCTCGTCGACCAACCACTGAATGTCAAGAGGGTCAGTAGCACCTTTTTCAATGTATGCCTTTGTGTTCTTGTAGTTGATGTCTAAACGCTTGCCATAGAAGCCGATGCTTTACAAGTAGAGGGCGATCATAACAACAAACTTGTTGACAACAGTTTCAACAAGGCTGTGATTGTGTCAGGATACCATAGAATCATAAATATATAAAACCCTATCGGTAATGTCAAACACAACCAACAACCAATAAAATTTCTCCATATGTTTATGGACATAATGACAAAATCAACTTGATCCCATGCAACATTTGCAAGTAGCCAGTACTCCAATATGTATGCTGATATGACGTCCTGGGGTTGACAAAATCAAGCTTCTTATAAGCAGGAGCATTAATGTACCTTTGAAAATTAGTTCAATTCTAGTCTTGAACATACAGTCAGTGGTTGTAAATCGTATTTTGTTTTGAGGACCATAGTTTCCTCTCTTCCTCAAATAGTATAAAATAATATCAATGTGCTGCAAAATAAAAAAATAGAGTTCACTATTTGACACAGCTTCATACAAATTAATTACAATTTTTAAATAAAAAACAACAATATTTTTATATAACAGAATACTACAACTAATCTTTAAATTCTGCCAGGGTATGTGTTTGCCGTGTCGTTGAGGACTTGTTCGTGATGCGCCAAAGTATAAAAGCACTCCTTTTTACCAACTTTGTCCACTCCAAGTTCATACCGCTGCTTAAGCTGGTTATCTTTTACAGATTAAGGCACCTTCCTCCTATTTAAACACACAGTACTTACAATAAATATGTAGATTTAACTAGAAATCCAAAAATTGAATACACTCGAAAATATTAAAATTTTTATAATCTAACCTCTTTGAAACCGTATCGGTACCAAAGTATAACCACTTATTGAACTCTTCCAACAAGTCAGGATCAACATCGTCGCTAATAACCCCAGTAAATGGATGCTTGATGAGGAAAATTGGAGGTCCAACAGAAATGCTTCCCCTAGACCTGTACAAAGGGAGAAAGGGGGATCTGGCTTGCTTTCCAAGCTGCCTTGTTCTTCCTTGAT
Organism: Nicotiana glauca; assembly: GCA_026770625.1. Taxonomy (NCBI): domain Eukaryota; kingdom Viridiplantae; phylum Streptophyta; class Magnoliopsida; order Solanales; family Solanaceae; genus Nicotiana; species Nicotiana glauca. Next base: position 89,559 of record MU722384.1, read on the forward strand.
GCACATGGGTTATTTCATCTTTGATAGGCTGGCCGAACTTAACAATCTGGGAGAAGTTCTCTGGCAGTTCAAAATCATCAAGTGTTACTTCCCTTTTTTCATATCAGTAGTCATCTGAATCACCTACATTAATGTAGCCGACTGGTTCACCTCTAAAATTTTAAGAAAAATGGATAAAAAGACATGTTGAATCAGTTATTTATGAAAAGTTGAAACAAATTGTCAAAAGCTATTTGTATTTTCTAAAATTATAATGTAATATATAATACCACTAAAATGTTCACAAGAATCGTCTCCCTATTATATAACATTTTCTTATTGAATGGGAAATCACATTTTTGTAGTCTCCTTCTCCTCATTCAATTTCTCTCTTGGAATGCCAATATTAGCTTCCTGTTTGGAGAGACAACATGCATAGTTTCCTTCTTTGTTACAATAAATGTGTACAACTTCGTTAAATTATAGATAAATTTATAGTAAACATTAAGATTAAGGTATTTAAATTGTAGTTTAACTGTAGCAAATTTATAGAAATGTTGTCTTGTATCTTATATGAAAAATGTATTGTGAAATAGATGATAACATGTACTAAATCATACATGCATTTTCTTCATCAAATGCCGATTCAAATTGGGAAGACAAATCAACACCTAAAGGAACATTCTCCTCAATTTGAATGTCATTCAAGTGTCATGTATCTAAGAAAACCATCGAAAATATAATGTAGATGAGCTATTAGTATTTTCGGACACATGTAGATATAATGTAGGGATAATGTAGATACCTATTTTACTTCTTCTGGTGAATACTAGTTTAGCACTACTGCCCGGAATGTGTTGATTGTTCTTTTCTTTGCAATGCTCATCATTTTTCGTAGAACTGCTAGTAAACTGAAAGCATAATTTGTTAGGCTATATACTTTATGAATAATAATAAAGACTTACAAATTGTAAAAGATGTTGTCTAAAATGACTATATTTCTAATGAAACCTTAGCATCAATATTATCCTTTTGAGTGTTTATCGCCTCTGAAACAACCTTGATTGAATCTTTCAGTAATAGTTTAATGCTACCTAGTTTTTTAAAAATATCTGTCTTAAACGTTACAAGGTTTGAACTAACCTACATATTAAATAGAAAGATTTAACGAAATAATTTGCATAACACAAATTAAAGAAGCTATCTATGTAACGACCCGACCAGTCATTTTGAGCTCTGGCACATCGTTTGGAAGTTTGGGGCCACGAGCAGCTCTACATCAGGTATTATGACTTGTACGCATGGTCAGAGTTAAATTTCGGGAAGTTCGGAGTTAATTTCGAAAGAGAATTCGCATTTCTGGAGCTTTAAGTTGGAGGAATTGACAAGGAGGACTTTTGAGCAAATGACCTCCAAAATTTAAAGATTACAGCAGGTTCGTATGATGATTGCAGACTTGGGCGTACAGCGGGAGTGTTTTGGCGCCTATAGTCGAAGTTAGCATTTTGGAAGAATTTCATAAATTTGGGTTAAAGTGCATTTCAAGGTTATCGATGCCCGTCTGATATTCCGAGTCTAAGAATAGCTCCGTATGGTGATTCTAGTATTGGGAGCACGATCAGAAGTGGATTTGGAGGTCCGTAGGTCATTTTGGAGTCATTTGGCGAAAGTTAGAAATTTGAAGGTTTTTGAGAAGTTTGACCGGAGTGGACTTTTTGATATTGGGGTCAGATTTCGATTCTAAAAGTTAGAGTAGGTCTGTAATGTCGAATATTACTTGTGGGCAAAATATGAGGTCAATCGGACATGATTTGACAGGTTTCGGCATAGAATATTGAAGTTTGAAGTTCTAAAGTTCACTAAGCTTGGATTGGAGGGAGATTTATGATTTAAGCATTGTTTGATGTGGTTTGAGTCCTCAAGCAGGCCCGCATTATATTTTGGGACTGGTTGGTATAATTGGACGGGGTCCAGGGGGCCTCGGGTGGAATCTGGGTGGTCAACGGATCAAAAAATGGAACATAATGAATGGCTGAAGTGCACCAGTTCTAGTGTAATTTCACCAGCCCAAGTTTGACCGCATGTGCGCGATCACAGAAATGAGAGAATGGTCGCAGGTGTGGAATTTTACCCACAGATGCGGGTGCGCATCTTCGCTGAGGAGACCGCAGAAGCAGATTTTGGACTTGAGCCTGGGATCGTAGAAGCGGCACATGAGCCACAGAAGCGGGGCCGCGAAAGCGGTCTATGCACCGCATGTCGAAAATACTGGAGATAGTAAGGTTTCTTTTAAAATGGAGGTTTAGCCCATTCTCTTCCATTTTACTCTTGTTTGGATGATTTTTGGAGATCTTCAAGTAGGGATTTTCATCATCAACAACAAGGTAAGCTACCCCACCTATCTTGAGTTATATACATTGAATATGTATAGGTTTTGGCATGAAAATTGGTAGAAATTTGGGAGTTTGAGGAAAACCAAGAAAATTTATATTCTTGGATTTTGACCATGATTTTGGAAATAAAATTGAGAGTAAATTATATATTTGAGTTCGTAAGGTTATGGGCAAACTTTATCTTCGAAAATTTTTAGAATCCGTGTATGTGGGCCCGAGGGCGTTTTTATCAACTTTTCGATTGGGGTTAGAAATTGTTATAAATTGGATTATTATGAGTAATTGAGCATGCATTAATGTGTTTGCATAATTATTGGCTAGTTTCAGAATGTTGTGCATCAATTTAAGTCTTTGGAAGGGCGTGGAGTGCCGGTTATAGAACTTCGGAGCGAGGTGAGTCTCCTTTTTAACCTTGTAAGAGGGAATTGTCCCCATATGTGAATTAATAGTATATATGTTGCTATTTTTGGGGGCTACGTACGCATGAGGTGACGAGACTGCGTGCGTAGCTACTATTATGCTTATGTACAAGTAGTCTAGGACCCAAAAACATGCTTTACTTGTAATAATTTTAACCTTATTAATAGTTTAAATTGCTTAAAACATATCGAAATGGCAAATGATTTTATAAAAGAGTTAAACTTAATTTTCTTTACTTGTAAAAGAGAAATTAACACCTCCTTGAATAATTGTGTCACTGATAAAGTCTTGATTTACTATTTGAACGTGTGTTTCTATGTGTGCCTGCGCCACATGTATGGACACTCACAGGGTGATTGTTCATTTATATTTGACCGCGTTGCATGTATGATTCCTGAGTGGGGTAATAGATGCATCTATGGTTCGCTCCACTCAACCCCCTGGCAGTGCACAATTTAAATATTGTTGGATTGGACAGTACGAGAACGACATGATTTGCACATGCTTGTATTTCTTATAAATGAGAATATTGCTTTTCCGGATTGAGAATAAATGTATAAATGATGAAAACGAATTGGAAAATTTCCCTATGAATAAAAGAATTGTTTACATGCTTCATTCTACTGAGTTATAGCCATGTTTATAAAAATCCTTCATTTATTATACAATTGGTATATTATTATTTGACCACTAGTAAGTGTTGAAGTCGACATCTCGTCTCTACTTCTTCGAGATTAGACGAGATACTTATTGAGTACATGTTTTTTTCGTACTCATGCTACACTTGATGTGCATTTTTGCTGCACAGGCACATGTACGTCTAACGACTTAATGGGCGTACCAGCATGGATGATACGTAGACTTAGGTGAGCTGCATCTCTCGAGGCGACCCGCAACCAGCATAGTCTCTTTTAGTGTATAGTATGTACCTTCTGTTCAATTTGTATTCCAGACAGTTATTGTACTTTTGATTTCCTAGAAATAGCTCATGTACATGTGACATCGGGTTCTGGGATGATTATGGGATTATTCAATATCAAGCTTGTTAAAGACATCATTTTATTTTAGTGAATTTCATTATTATTGTTTAATGTATAAAAGAAATGATTTCTATAATTACTAAAATGAGAATTTAACGAACTTCTTGGTGTTGGCTTGCCTGACAGTGGTGTATGACGCCATCATGACCCTTAGTGAATTTTTGGTCGTAACAACATGGTATCAGAGCACTAGGTTCCATTAGGTCTCACGAGTCATGAGCAATTCTAGTAGAGTCTCGCACATCGGTACGGAGACGTCTGTACTTATTTTTGAGAGACTACATGGCTATTAGGAACACTTCCCTTCTTCATTCCTCATCGTGCAATTTGATTCCCTTTGAGGCTTATGCCTTTATTCTCTTTCCATTCAATCTTATGCGACGCACAGCGCTGGTCATGAATTGGCGAGTGGGTAATTGTAATGGTACTACAAATTTGGTGTGGGATGTTTCTCCCTACGTGGTTGTTTGAGCTATTGTCGTCGCCTTGTAGAAGGATATTCTATCATTTCACCTCAGTAGTTATACTTGTGAGAGCTTTGAGGTTATGCACAGGCTGTTATGATGCTTATTAACAGTTATTGCGGAGTATTGATGACATAGTGGAATTCTTGCCTATGTATCGGGGCAGTGAATGACTTGAGAGGAGGTTTACTAAGTGTATGATTTAGAGATCCAGTATATTATTTCCGATGGATGGAAGGAAATAGAACTATAAATTATCAGGTTTGGGTTGATAGAGCAACAAGACATTGTGTTTTCAAGTGCACCTGAATTTTCATTTGCGACGTGGTGTTATCGTCCTAAATTGAATGTATTAAGGTTTTCGGTGTTATGATCTTATTCAATTCGCCTAAAAGGCAGGGTATTGTGAAATGGTGTCAGGGAATGACTGTCAGAGATTGCAGTTTTCGGTGGTTCAGGATTGAATCGATATGTCTAATGTTGATGGCTCGAGGAAGATGATCTTAGGAAGGTTTAAAGTAGTAGCGATCTGTTGGTGCAAGTTCTACAGAGATAGATTTTAATTTAAGGTAACAACTGGGTGGCGAAAGACGAGGAATGAGATGTAGGAAGTGTCTGGTGGCGATTAAACTTCTAGAAAGCCTAGTGTGGAAAACAATAGCCGAGCAGTTTCTTAGAGGAGTGAGTTTGACTAAAGTGGGAGAGTGGCAGAGTAGCATATGGGATCAATGGCAGGATAACTAGACATCCAGAGAAGAAGTCCAGAGTGAATTGGAATTCAGGGCGGACAACGGAAGATTTGATACAACGTAAATGAGGTGCTTGATGTGAAGAAGGATATAACATGACTTTGAATTGGAAGATATTATCGCGCATTGTCCATAATAAGCAAACGTATTAGCGTAATTAGTGAATGAGTACAGACTCAGGATGGGTTATTGATGTCGTAGTGGTTGTGCCCCGTGCGCGTAATTTCCACCGGTGGGTTATCTCATGTGAGCAGGTTAGCGATCGCGTGGTTGGTGGAGCTTAGGCGAAGAATTCTACCGACTATATAGTAAGAAGTCGAATACGTGAATATTGCTAGAGATTCAGAGTGTTCATAAAGGGTTCTACAGATAGATTTTGAGGAGTTTGGCAGGTTGGTTATGCTAGATCATGTCAACAATGAAGAAAGAATCTTGTTGGGTTCTAGAGTTGTGAAATGATAGTTCAAGCTAAGTGGGAGAGTCCCACCGCCTACGATTGGGTTGTATGGTTTTCTTCTTGTAAGGTTTCGAGTTATCAACATATTGGTAAGTTATTTCGGCAAAGGGAAAGAACATAAATGGTAATTTGAGCAAAGAAATTGGTGAATGCTGCTATAGTTGGCCTTATTGGCTCATGTTCAGGCTTTGGGAGGACTCTTGATTTGTGTCTCGTACGGAGGTGATCTACAAGGAAGTGATTTAATCGGGTGCTCCATGGAGATGGTTGTTCATGTGCTAGCAGAGCCTTGGAGTTGATTACATTTGGTACTAAGCCAGAGTGGGTGACTCTCAACAACAGTCTTAGTGGATTCAAAGGATTAAAAGTGCGGTGCCTAATGGTTCAAGCTCGTAGTAAGGTTAAGGATCGAGCTTTTGTAGCAGATTATGATAAGAGGTTGGGAATATTCTATGATATTTTCAACTTGCCGTGTAGAATTTAGGAGTAAAAAGGGAAGAAAAGACTCGGGTTCGTAGGGGAATTATCAGAATGTGTATATTAGTTGAAGATGCAAAGGTACGTGCAAGGAAGGTATGAAACGGTTCGTGGGTTTGGAGACAATATGGTCTCATGGAATGGAGTCACTCAAGGTAAGTGTGAATTTAGGTTGGTGATGTAAGAAATGGAGCTAATTTTAACTCCGAGACAAGATAAGGATGAATCAGAAGAAGTTAGATTGGTTAACCATGGTTGAATTTGTATCGTGGTGGCGGCAATTAGTTCCTTCATTGTGATTAAGTTGTGCATGTGATTTCTGGCGGTGCGTGCGAGGATCGATGGTTACCGTAATTCGTTTTGTTTGGAAGTATTCAAGTATTATGTCCTGTATGTGTAGGCCGATCATGGAGGGGTCATGGTGGTTTAGACCACTACTAGAGGATTTGAATATTCTACGGTTATGAGAACTCACTCGCTTGTTACTATGGGTCTCTTAGAATGAGTTAAGCAAAAGGTTTCTACATGGAAGAGTGTATACCCTATTAGTGGTTCAGGAGTTATGACAAAATTCAGTTACTGTCGCATATTGGCATATTAGGCGCAGTGAGCGGCATGAAAATTGAAAGTGCGGAATCGAGGTTGTTGTTCGGTATTGGCAAGGATGTCATGAGCTCGGAGGAGTTGGAAAGGGATTTGAATGTTTAGAGTAAGCTGGTATTGTCTTCAGCGCCACCTGAGATCTGTGTTTTGTGAAATAGGCATTGCAACCTGGTTATGGATTCTTGGTATGCTTTACAGCGTTAGTGCGACCGACGGTATGGATGTGCAGAATTCACTACAAAAAAAATGCTCAATAACGAAGGGAAAACCGGTTCTTAAAAGTAATGACTTGGTCCCAAATGCTCAATAGTGACAAGCTAATCTCGTCCTTATAGCTTTCGCCGCTAAAGGTTATTAAGGACGAGATAGTGTGCTGGTCGCTAAATCAGTTGTGCGACAAGTATAAAACTTTCCGTTAAATGGTTTTTAAGGACCGCGTTTCTGGCACTTATTTCCATATTTTAGGGACTAAATTCCTGTCCCTTAAAATGTTTTCGCAACTTGTTTAAATGTGTTGTTAAAATGCTTCACGACCAGTTAGAAGCTGGCCGTTAAATCCTTTTGGAGAAGTTTAAAGCTGGTCGCTAAAGAAACAAGTCACAAGTCCCTAAATCACATTTAGTTTGCAACTAGAAAATCGGGTATATATATATATATATATATATATAGCTTTCATAAAATAATACCAAAAATGATCAACATCAGTAAGTTGCACCGTACATCAATGATGTAAGCTAGTTACAATATTGTGTTCATAAACATTCAGCGATCAACTACATATACTAATAATATTCCTCGATTATAATGTAAAATTTTCTTGAAATTCCTAGCAAAATGATGGTTAATCTGTATGTCGTCAAAAATCGACTTCTAGTAAACTTCAATATCAAAAACCTGTTGAAAAAAATAAAGAAATTTCAGTTAGAAAAACTATATATAATAGCCGTATAGATAATCAAGTTTTCAGAAAAGAGTCTAGTCTCATCAATGACTAGAATACAACCGACTTGCTTCCTCCACCTAAATAACAAAATTTAGTGAAAGAAAAGATAAGTAGATGACTGCGCAAAATTTTAACCACGTAAGAGGTAAAAAAATGTCAATGAACTGAGCTGCTGGAAGTTACTCCACAGAGATCAATCATTAGTCAGCAACAGTACACATCTAACATGCATATCCATTCAAACAATGAACATTCAAGATACTTTGTAACTCATCTGAATATTTTAAATAACAAGGGATCAATAGACAGCTAAAACTCAAGCAATAGATCATGAGTCTAAAGTACATTGGAGGAATGCGATGAAGATGATGAGCCCAAGAAAGATGAGGAGGTTGATGTTGAGGAGGTTGATGAGGATAAAGAGAAGAATAAAAGCAATAAAAAGAAGATTAAAGACGTTTCTCACGTGTGACATCTCATTAACAAGTAGAACCCAATCTCGTTGCGTAAACCAGTCTTCATTTACAAATGTAGTAAATGAAACCAATATGTCGACACGTGGTTGTCTGGCAAGGCCATTGTGTTAAGCGCACACACACACATATATATATATATATATATATATATGTGTGTGTGTGTGTGTGTGTGTGTGTGTGTGTGTGTGTGTGTGTGTGTGTGTATGAAAGAGCAAAACCAAAAAGTGTGGAATTCATGTTAGAGAGATCGTTTGAGATGCGTTTATTTCTAGCATGTCATCCCCTCTCCTCCCCACACACTAAATTAGTAATTTGTTGAGACTACTGAAAGCAAAACCAATAGTATCGTCACTTAGTAGATAAAGCACTGAAAAAGAACACAGAGAGATAACGCTAAAAAAGTCTTATTTACTATTTACCGGAAGTAACATCTGGTTGTGTAAACCAGAGGAGATCACCAAGGATAAGTATACCTCTTTCTATAAGAGTTTGACTCTTATGACTTGCTACTCAACATCACCCATGAGATTTTGCAACAGAACAAGATTCTCAAGGTGATTAGGTACAATAACATACACATAAATCAATAAAATAAATTAAGGTTTTAGGTAAGTTGTTACTCACTTGGTATCATCAAGGATCCAAATAGTCATTCTGTCACGACCCAAATTGAAAGTCCACGATGGTCACCCGGTACCTTACTCAATCGAGTACCAATGTAACATATCTTTTTTATCGTACTATTATTGGTAAATAGGCCAAAATGGTTGTCATGAGATAATCAGAATAAAACATAAGGGAATACTAATCATAGGATGACCCAACATGATATAGAAACTTATACATGTGACATACAGGCCTATAAGGCTCGCATGATCATTTGTAAACTCAAAACATAGGCCGACAACCATACAAGAATCTATATACCTGACATTTGCGTACAAGCCTCTAAGAGTACATAAACATCATAAAGGTCGGGATAGAGCCCCGCCATACTAGTCAATACATGTCCAAATCATACTAAATAAATAAGCAACTCCGAAGCAAGTGGAGTGCATCAACACCTTTTGCCGAGCTTAGCCTACTTGGAGGACTATCAACCTGTCTTTCAGGACATGCGGGCACAAAACGTAGCATTCCTAATAAAAGAGACGTGAGTAGAAATAATGTACCGAGTGTGTAAGGAATGAAAAGTAGTATATAAAAGACATACCAAATATGGAGTAAGTACTCAATCTATAAGTCTGAGTAGCTCTGTGAATCATAAAACATTTATAATGTCATGCATGTTCATTTAGATGTTATATCATGTATAAGTATATGCGTACATAATATCATCAAGCGTTTAAGGGCATCCCACTATATCATCTCGGCCTCTGTGGATAAAATCATCAACGTATACCAACTGATTAGATGGTGGTGTGTATATGTCACGCCCCAAATTCGAGGGACATGACCGGCACTCGACCGGGTATCCCCAGTCAAGCGGACCTGGGTGCCTTTCCTATCCCACGTGTTACCACTCATTTTCATTACCTAATAACCAAACCATTTATAGGATATGAACTCCATTAACCGAATTTTTATAAACATAACAATAACAATTTCCATTAGAAACTTCATTCACCATAATAAAGGTATTCCAAATTTTATACAACATTGCCATACATCAATATTTATCTTTTAAATTACCATGCCCGACACTATCCACGACCTGTCTACAGAGCCTCAAAATACAATTGAAGAATAATATGGAAATGCCGGCAACAAGGCTCCGGCTATACCTTATACACATCAAAATAAGATCCCAAAACAGAAAGTGGCGTGAGCCACTTAGGGCCCCGAATGGAAAAGGGCTCGCCGAATCAGCTGATGGGAAGTGATGAGGAGCTACGGTCGGTGGACTGAAGTACCTGCTACGGATCCACCTACAATCATAACACGAATGTAGCGCCCCCGGCAAAAGGGACGTCAGTACATTTAAATTGTACTGGTATGTATGAACAAACTTTGTCCCAAGTAAACTCAGGCCATAGACAAGTAAGTCACGGTAAAAGAAACAACCAAACAATACGTAAAGGAATAACAAGACAAGCCAAACAAATTTTCAACACTTAACTTTGTTTCAAGTAGTCCTCAACCCATATACAAGTAGAAAACAACAATAGAAGCAACAACCAAACACACATGGAAAGCACAATCAACCAAACAAAGGGACAATCAGTGCCCCACAGGTTACAAACTCTCATGCTGTCTCCTTTCACGATGCCTCATCAATGATTTCACAATTGGTACACATATCGATTTCAATGGCGATTTCGATCGCTTTCCACCCTTATTACCTCGTCCACCCTTATTACCTCGGCCACCCTTATCACCCCAACCCATAATATATCAATTTGTGTTGCGGCGCGCAACCCGATCCCACCGTACAGTTTCAAATCACAACAATCACAACAACAACCAAGAACACTTCACAAAGATCACAACAATGACAATAAGCAATTCACAATTGTTTCATGTTACCACAATACCTTTCAAGCCACAGCCACAACAATGTTACAAGTATTTCCATAGCCAACAGTACCAATCCCATTATGTTCAACAGTTCATAAGCAATTTAAATCAGTTCATTAATTTCCCACAAGAAGCCAAATATGTCATTACTACCATTGTTCCCAATTTCATCATTTACGATTTCCCTTTTTATCCTTCGTTTCTCAATTAATACCACATAACACATAATCAAAACCAATCAAACACCCAACAACCCAATCACAAGAATTTCACAACAATCCACATAGCTATCACATACCAAACAATTTGTACACCGAACAAGGCGATTTCACAAAGATCAAAGTTAGCCATACATACATCGATTGAGCTTTCCTTAAGTTACTACAACACTCCAAAAACTCTAGCAATTCCAATCTACTATGAGACATAATAAAATTAAACACATATTAGAAATATATTCATGAAACTAGCTCATTTGAGCATTTTATCAAACACTAGTTGAGCATCTTGATTTCGAATCCCCTTTTCAAGACTTCTTT
>MU722386.1:1551-25969 GCA_026770625.1 Nicotiana glauca
TCTAAGGATCACAAATATATGATTTCTAGTTCATTGCATGGCAAATTTTCGTGTAAAAACTTAAATTCTCATTAAACCCTAGGTCTAGCTCAAATCCCTTGATTTTACCCAATCCTTGATGTTAAATCTACTCTATGTTTATGTATTTGAACTAAAAATGAGTGGGGATTACTTACCTCAAAATGTTATGCTAAAACTTCCCCTTTTGAATCACCAAAATCGCCCTAGAGTTGAGAGAGATATGAGGGAAATGGGCTTCAGATCGAATTAAATGATACACTGACCCTCTGTGATTTTCGCTTCTGCGGAAGAAATCCCGCTTCTGCGGGTTCGGCTTCAGTGGACATAGGACCGCTTTTGCGGAAATGGGCCGAGGAGACTGGGCCTCTTCTGCGGTCCAGAACTCGCTTCTACGAGTACGCAGAAGCTGTCTTGGGGTCCGCTTCTGCGGTTTCCCCTGGGCCTGGCCCCTTTCGCTTCTGCGATTACAAGACCACTTCTGCGGTCTCGCTTTTGCGGTCCAAGAGCCGCAGAAGCGGTTATGACAGACGCAGCAGATGTTGCTCCATTTTAAAGTTCTAGCTTCGCTTGAACCTCGACCATTTGACGCTCGGGGCTCCCGAGCCCCGCCCGAGCATACCGACAAGTCTAAAATCACGAGGCGGACCTAGTCAAACCTCCGGAACACCCAAAATATTATTAAATCACGGAATGGGACCCCAAAACCAAATAATCAAATCTAATGAACTTCAAGTTCTTAATTTCCTACCAACGGGTCAAAACGCCCTTAAACTACTCGGATTGACGTCAAATTTTACGAGTAAGTCTTATATGATATTTCGGACTCGTACCAAGTGTCAAAATCGAAATCCGACCTCGATACCTATAAAAACAATAATTCCTTAGTTTATTTAATTCTTTGAAACTTAACTTAACAATTTTTACGAAAAATTCCATTACTCGGGCTAGGGACCTCGGAATTCGATTCCGGGCACATGACTAGGTCCTATATTTTCCCACGGACCCTCAAAAATTGCCGGATCGTGATTCCGGGTCTGTTTTCCCAAAATATTGACCGAAGTCAAACTTGGCCTTTTTGAAGATATGAAATGAAGTGAATGGGCTTATTCTTGCCCGAAATTCTTCTAACTTCCGAACCACCCGCCCCCTCAAGTCATAATTCAGCTAAAGCAAATGCGGAAAGGATTATTGAAGGGAACGGGGTTCGAGAATGCAAAACGACCAGTCGGGTCGTTACAGTTAGGGAGATCGAAAATTTTGAGAATAAGCCTAAGTCCAACCTAGATAAAACAGAAGCAGTAAATTTGGGAGACGCTGAGACCGTCAAGGAGACCCCCATCAGCATTCACTTGTCACCAACATAAAAGGAATAGTAAGTTCATTTTCCAAAGGAATATGAAGACATCTTCGCATGGTCGTATGATGACATGACCAGTTTGAGCACTTCCATACTGGCTCACAAGTTGCCTGCTAATCCCATGTGTCCAGCAGTAAAATAGAAACTCGGAAAGTTCAAACCAGACATGAGCCTGAAAATCAAGGAGGAAGTTACCAAGTAGATCAAATGCAAAGTTCTCAGGGTGGTTGAATATCCAACCTGGTTAGCTAACATTGTGTCAGTTTCGAAGAAGGACGGGAAAGTCAGAGTATGTGTTAGCTATCCGGATTTAAATAGAGGAGTCCAAATGACAATTTTACACTGCCAAATATACACATCTTTACCGATAACTGTGCAAAGCATGAACTCCAATCCTTTGTAGATTGCATAACAGGTTATCACCAGATTTAGATGGATGAAGAAGATGCAGAGAAAATAGCTTTCATCACACCGTGAGGTATGTACTGTTACAAGATGTTGTCGTTCGGTCTGAAGAATGTTGGGGCCACTTACATGAGGGCCATGACAACTATCTTTCATGATATGATACACAAAAAATAGAGGTGTATGTGGACGATGTCGTTATCAAATCCAAGAAGCCGCAGATCACATAGAATACTTGAGGAAGTTCTTCGACAGGCTAAGGAGGTACAATTTGAAATTGAACCCCACAAAGTGTGCATTCGGGGTTCCCGCAGGAAAGTTACTAGGTTTCATCGTCAGTCGTCGAGGGATCGAGCTGGATCTATCTAAAGTTAAAGCTATTCAGGAGTTACCACCGCCTAAGAATAAAAAGGATGTGATGAGCTTCTTGGGACAGCTTAACTATATCAGTCGATTCATAGCACAGTCCGCAGTCATATGTGAACCCATCTTCAAGATGCTAAGAAAGGATGCTGAAACAAGTTGGACCGAGGATTGTCAAAAAGCTTTTGATAAAATCAAGGAGTAGTTGTCCACACCACCACTTCTGGTCCCACTAGAACCAGGATGACCTTTGATACTCTATCTGTCTATATTAGATGGAGCTTTCGGATGTGTTCTGGGATAACATGACGAGACAAAAAGAAAGGAGCAAGCCATATATTACTTGAGTAAGAAGTTCACGCCTTATGAAGCACGGTATTCTCTACTTAAATGCACTTGCTGTGCTTTGACCTCACTGTTCAGTCCAGAAGTTGAGGCATTACTTTTGTGGCTACACTACCTCATATCCAAGATGGATCCTTTTAAGTATATATTTCAGAAGCCCATGCCGACTGGGAAGTTGGCTAAGTGGCAAATACTATTGAGTGAGTTCGATATCATCTACGTGACGTAAAGGGCGGCCAAAGGACAAGCAATGGCAGATCATCTCGCTGAAAATCCGGTGGAAGGAGAATACAAACCTTTGAAAACGTATTTTCTTGATGAAGAAGTATCATTCATAGGAGAAGACATTACCGAAGCATATGACGGTTGGGGGATGTTCTTTGATAGAGTCGCAAATTTCAAAGGAGTAGGCATCATAGCAATTTTGGTATCAGAAACGGGTCAATATTATCCGGTATTAGCTAAACTCAGATTTCCCTGCACTAACAACATGGCAGAATATGAAGCCTACATACTAGGGCTCAACATGGCAGTCGACATGAATGTTCAGGAGTTGCTGGTGATCAGTTATTCAGATTTGCTTGTGCACCAGGTACAAAAATAATAGGCTACCAAGAATTCCAAGATATTGCCATATCTGCACAATGTACAGGAATTATGAAGGAGGTTTACAAAGATAGAATTCCGACATGTGCCCAGAATTCAAAATAAATTTGCCGACGCATTGGCTATTTTTTTTATCAATGATACAGCATCCGGACAAGAACTACATTGATCCTATATCGGTGAGAATCCATAATCAGCTGGCATATTGTGCTCATGTTGGGGAAGAAGCAGACGGAAAACCTTGTTTCCATGACATCAAAGAACACTTATCAAAAGGAGAATACCCGGAGCATGCAAACAACACTCAGAAACGCACGCTCCGGAGACTATCCAATCACTTCTTCCACAGTGGAGGAAAGTCGTATAGAAGAACTCCCGATTTGGGATTGCTAAGAATTGGCGACGTAAAGGAAGCTTCTAAGTTACTTGAGGATGTGCATGCTAGGACCTGGGGTCCGCACATGAATGGTTTCGTCTTGGATAAGAAGATACCCAGGGCAAGTTATTTTTGGATGACCATGGAGATGGATTGCATTCAATATGTCCGCAAATGCTTCCAATATAAAGTGCACGCCGATATGATAAAAGTGCCACCAAATGAGCTCAATGCAATAAGCTCACCTTGGATATTCACCACTTGGGGAATGGATGTTATTGGTCTGATTGAGCCCACTGCCTCAAACGGACACATATTTATTCTAGTAGCCATTGATTACTTCACGAAATGGGTAGAAGCTGCATCTTACAAAGCTGTAACCAAGAAAGTCATCACAGATTTTGTCAAGGATCATATTGTCTGCCGATTCGGAGTTCCCGAGTCCATTATTACCGATAACGCTGCCAATCTCAACAGTGATATGATGAAAGCTATGTGTGAAACTTTCAAAATCAAGCACAAGAATTCCATAGCCTATAGACCTCAGATGAATGGAGTTGTAGAAGCCGCTAACAAAAACATCAAGAAGATATTAAGGAAGATGGTAGAGAACCACAAACAATGGCATGAGAAGTTACCTTTTGCTTTGTTGGGATACCGCACTACAGTTCGCATATCAACCGGAGCAACTCCCTACATGTTGGTTTATGGTTTAGAGGCTGTCATCCTAACCGAGGTAGAGATTCCTTCTTTAAGAATCATACTGGAATCTAAACTCAGCGATGAAGAGTGGATAAAGAGACACTATGAAAAATTGGCCATCATCGATGGAAAGAGGATGAATGCAGTATGTCACGGCCAACTTTATCAGAACAGAGTGTCCAGAGCTTTCAATAAAAGAGTCAAACAAAGACAGGTCACACCAGGGCAGCTGGTATTGAAGAAAATCTTCCCACATCAAGATGAAGCCAAAGGAAAATTCTCTCCCAACTGGCAAGGTCCATACATGGTTCACAGAGTACTAACAGGAGGAGTACTCATACTTGTAGAAATGGATGGGAAAGTCTGGCCAAAACTGATCAATTCGGACACAGTCAAGAGATACTATGCTTAGATACTTTACATTTCCTCATTTGATGTAATTGAACTATATTTGACCTAATTCCCATTTAAGAGGGTATACGTAGGAAGCCTTATGTGTTCGGTCATATCATAATAAAATTTCAGTTTTCCCAAGCTCAGAAATTGGGGCAGAATTTTAAGGAGGACCCTTAAAATTCCGTAGCAAGTCCAGCCAACTCCATCACATGCCTAGAAGTCACCAATCAGTCAAGAACTGGAGCAGAATTTTGAGAAGGATTCTTAAAATTCAGGAGAAGGTTCAGCAGGGTCCGTCGTCCGCAAACAGTTAAAGATCACCTACCAAACTGGGACAGAATTTTGAGAAGGACCCTCAAAATTCCAATATAAGATAGTTGCAATTCCTTTGAGACGTGTTACCGTCATTAGTTCATAAAAAATTACTTGATATATCAATACGTTTCCAAAACAACTCTATTTTTATCAATAATTGCATATTTTTTTAAAATTCTATTTCCATAACAGTCAGGTGTCACCTAGGGGAACTCGTAAGGCTTTCAGAACGGAGCAGAGTAAAGCCAGCCGAAAGGAGCACGAACCAACCTTTCCCCCACAAAACTTTGAATACAGGTACATTTGATGTAAAGATAGTATTAGCAAAACATGTAAGATAATTCATTATCAATCAGGCCATCAGACACCGAATATATCTCCAGCTAAGAAATACACTACTCTTATTTGCTACTCGCTCTCTACATGAGGCTAATCCCAGCCTCCATACTAACATGAGGCTAATCCTTGCCTCCCTATCAGCATGAGGCTAATCCCTACCTCCATATTTGCATGAGTCTAATCCATGACTCCATACTTACATGAGGATAATCCCTGACTCCCTACTTGCATGAGTCTAATCCTTGATTCCATGACGCTAATCCCTTCCTCCCCATTTGCATGGGACTAATCCATGTTCCCATACTTGCATGAGTCTAATCCTTGACTTCGTAAGGCTAATCCATGCCTCCCTACTTGCATGAGTGTAATACTTAACTCCATGAGACTAATCCATGCCTCCCCATTTGCAAGGGACTAATCCATATTCCCATACTTACATGAGTCTAATCCTTGACTTCGTAAGGCTAATCCCTGTCTCCCTACTTTCATGAGTCTAATCCTTGACTCCGTGAAGCTAATTCCTGCCTCCCTACTTGTATAAGTCTAATCCTTGACTCTGTGAGGCTAATCCCTACCTCCCTACCTGCATGAGTCTAATCCTTGACTCCATGAGGATAATCCTTTCCTCCTCATTTGCATGGGAATAATCCATGTTCCCATACTTGCATGATTCTAATTGACTTCGTGAGGCTAATCTCTGTCTGCCAATTTGCATGAGTCTAATCTTTGACTCCATGAGGCTAATCCCTACCTCCCCATTTGCATGAGGCTAATCCTTACTCCATGAGGCCAATCCATGCCTCCCCAATTTCATGGGACTAATCCATGTTCCCATAGTTGCAAGAGGCTAATCCCTGCCTTCATATTTGCATGGGACTAAGACATGTCCCCATACTTGCATGAGTCTAATCCTTGACTCCATGAGGCTAATCCTTGCCCCCATACTTGCATGAGTCTAATCCTTCACTCCATATTTGCATTAGTCTAATCCTTGACTCCATGAGGCTAATCCCTGCCTCCCCATTTACATGAGGCTAATCCTTGCCTCCCCACCCACATGGGACTAAGCATTGTCCCTCTTTGCACATATATTGCTCTATTGCTCATACTATCTATTTGTTTTTCAATCGGGCTAAGCTCTTCCCTCCATTTCAGAAGACTAAGAGTTTTCTTGTCAATATCTTATTATTGCATATAATGGGCTAAAATATCACCAATCCATCCGAAGGCGTCATAGTCTAAAGGCATCATCCTCATAGCCGGAAGACACCATGCTATGGCCTGAGGATCTCTCAAACTTACACATCATTATTCAAAGGCGTCATGGTTTGAAGGCACCATTGTCATGGTCCGAGAACATCATTTCATGGCCTGCGAACCCCTCACTAAACAATTCCTGGCCCAGGACATCAGGGTTGAACGACTTCATCTTTAAAGTTTGAAGACAACCTTCATGGTCTAAAGGAAATTTGCATCATGTTTAAACTTTCGCAAATACATATTTATAGAATCTTTTATATGCAGGTAACTAGTAAGTAACTTCTATCCTAGCAGGAGCAATCTCGCTCCAGTCCCCTCAACTGACTCAATCTTTAACTGCTCACCATAACTATTTCGACATCGCGTGTCCGTTCTTGCAATAATTTCATTGGCATATTCCGTCAATGAATCCAGAACTACACATGGCTTGATTCCTGTAAAACCAGGGATATGTAGGCAACTCGAAGACCGGAGTCCGGCCTCTATCTTTCAAAGTGTCCCGTTCGATCAAAATTGACCATCATTTCTTTACCCGAAAACTCTTTCATTCTTCCTGGGTAAAGAGGGGTAGCTGTTGGTACCCAATATTTCTCTATATTATTTATATGCATAAATACCTTCAAAATAGCATATATATGTATATATAAGCATGAACAAGGCTGTTATAAAATTTTCCATAATTCTACGGATTTTAACTTAATTATTTCCTCTCCTTTTACTCATAAAAAACCCCAATAGTTATCCTCAAATTAGTTTTGGGGTGATTTAGTCATTTAATTTCTATATTTATGGCAAAATATGATTAAATTATTTTTTATGTATTTTTATAATTTCATTTGATATTTCTAAAGCTAAATTGCATATAAGTGTAATATTACCCTTATTAATGTATAATTGCATTTATATGCATAAAATCGACCTTCTACGTTTTTAAAATATTAAATATATATTTTAAATTATTTTAGTATATAAAATTAGTTTTCAAAAATTATTTATTATTTATTATAAATTATAGAGGGAAAATTGGTTATTTAAAATATAGCCAGATTTGCCTTTCAATTTCAGCCCAATTTGAACCCAACCCCAACCCAATTCCTAACCAAATTACCCAACCCAAATGTTATACCCGCCTACCCAACCCAAGACCCATGAAATCAGGGCCGTTGATCTAAAGATCAATGGCCTTTATCCGTTCATTCCTTTTTTATCCCAAAAGAGCCCTAACCCTAGCTCATAACTCAGAGACTGCCACCTCTATATTCCCTCATTTCCTCTCCTCTCTCAACCCCTCAACCTAACCCTAGTTCATTCAACCACTAACTTCCTTCTCTTACATGTATCATGCTTATACTACTAATTCAGGCTATACTCTATACTCTACATGAATCCCTAATTTATATATGATTTTTGTCCTACTCGATCTCTTAGAGTTCTGGTTTTTGCTTACTATGTAGTTGTTCTTATAAATTTGTGCTAAATCAGTGTTATTTTTTTACTTTTGAATCCTTGAGTCTTTGTGATTGATCTTTCACTGATCTTGCATGATATCTCTACTAATCTTTAACCTTGTAAAATATTTTCTGACCTTATTCTATGGTCAATTATGCTATTAATCAATTTCTTAAGTCTTTTCCTTGATTGAAATATGCTGAACCTAGCCTCTATTACATGTTATGTACTTGTACTATGCAGAAAATATTTCCTTATTTGTTATGCTCAGCCTTATACGATTTCCTTCCTTATTTGCCACATGTTTATTATCGTTTGAAGTTGACTCCTCAATTAAAGAGAGTACTTACCTTGATTTCGTGACTGATTGATTCTGAGTCCCCATAATTACGAACTTTGATTTTTTACCTTATTTGCTACGTGCTTTCAAACTATATATACACAATCTTTCATTAACACAACACACGAACATTTTTGGTTCAAAATCTCTCTCTCACACACTTAAACTTTCTGCTCTCTCGCTCTCTCTCTCTTTTGTGCTACTTACTTCTATCGCACCCCTTTTTTCTCGCGAAATCTGGTTTATGACATTTGGGAAGACAACTCGTTACGTTTTGGGAATTGGGTTTAATGGAATTGAAGAGTCGCCACCTAATGATTTAAGTGCATTAGGACACTTTAGAAGAGCTTGATTTTTGGATAACTAGAGATAGGGTAAGGGCTTGAAATTATTCCAAGGGGAAGGTGTTAGGCATCCCTCAGAATCCACTAGTGTGGTTCCCGTGCAAGCTATTGTTGTGAATTAAGGTACAAATAACACATAGAAAAGTCGAACTTCAAATAAGAGGGGATTTTTCACATAAAGGTTAGAAATAAACAAAGTCGGAAAGCATTAAAGAGGTTGATTTAGAAGAAACATTTTAAAAGATTTAAAAGAAACAAAGAACAAAGGGAAGGGGGTCCTAGGTTTATTAATAATATGGATCACCCCACACAACACCCGGTAATCATTTTTACGCATGGTGTTATCGCGTGGTCATCATATCAATATCTACCATTTCTCACCCCTTTAAGGTACTAAATCGCGGAATGGTCTCGTTTACTTATTGCATGCTATTACCCGCCCCAATCCTATCAATCTCGGGGGTATTTGGGACTACTAATCCAAAAAGGAGAAGATGTTAGGCTTATTTGTGGTTTCAAAAGGTAAAAATGCTAAGGCGAAAAACAAAACACATATAGCAAGTTTTTGGGAGGGAGCATACAAATAAATAAAAGGCTCAGACATACCTCCTTCAGACCAGAGAAAACATATAATTTAGCACGTCTTGCACGTACTGTTTTAGGGTCTGATTAAAACTTAAAAGTTTGAGGCAGACTGATATATTACATAGTTCAAATAAGAAGCCCGAATCAGGCCTGCATGCTGGTAGTAACTAATATCACCTGATTCATTTTATAAGTTTATCTTACGGCTTGCCTAAGTATGGGACAAAATCTCCTATAGGCATGATATCTACTGATTTCAGAAAAGAATATGATCTGATTACATACTGATTTAAGAGAAGGTTGTCAGTTATTAAAGAAAGGCGAGTTTTAGAAGAGCACAAGTTGTGCCATTGGTAATACATTATTACTGCTAGTTTTAGACTTATAAGCAAGTGAGGTGATTCATAATCGATTAACTCCTGTAGGCATGCTTTCTATGCGTTTGTCGACTTTAGAACACATTTATAAACATAGTAAAATGCAAAGAACCCTATAGGCATGACATCTAAATGCTGGATTTTATATGAACATGACATCTGATTGCATTTGGTTATTAAGACCTATAAGCATGTTTGCCTAGTGAGAAATGGATATACAAGAATCATAAAGGACCTATAGGCATATTTTCTACATGCACGTGCATCCTATAGACATGGTATCTATATACAGAAATTAGAAATTCCTATAGACATGGTATCTATATGAAAGTGCAGAAATTAGAAATCCTATAGACATGACATCTATATGAGAATGCAGAAATTATAAATTCCTATGGAAATGTTGTGTACATATGCGAATGTTGAAATTAGAAATCTTATAGACATGGTATCTATACGAGAATGCATGATCTTATAGACATGGCAGCTATATGAGAATACAGGAATTAGAACTTCCTCTAGGCAGGTTATCTATCCATTTTGCATACATGTTTACCCCTCCCTTTTCACTAGCCAACTCCAAGAGTTTTATTACAAAGTCATTACAGCCAGAAGAAAATAAAGAGAAGAAAAGATACATTAGAAATTAAAAGTACAACCAAGGAGAGCCTGATTCAGACTTCTTGTCTGAAATATGAAGTAAACCAACTCCAAATATCATATTTCAATGCCTTTCTCCCATTTAGGGGTGTGTCAAAGTTCCCTAAGAGTCTCACATGAACTCCGGGCAGTGCTTACACCCCAAATACATTACCAGATTGAGACATAGTGCTGTGTGCAAAAGCCAGCCCTCAAGTGTCCAAGTTTAGAGGGAACTCAAGGTCCCAAGGCAAGGCTCACAGGAGGGGGGCAGAACTTAGAAACTAAGAGAGAGTGTAAGTGCAAGATTCTGAAAGGGAAAAGGGAAAAGGGAAACAGTTCACATTGATATACAGGGGTATAGGGAATGGGGTAATTTGCAAGAGCAAAAGAAAAGCAGGCTGATGGGCACACCAAGCAATGGGATATGCTGGCACACCCTCCAGCCTGTTGAAATAGAGGTTAGGACCCCCCATTGGTTCAAACTTAATTCATAGGCAACAACTCTGATTGCCATGCCTTAAGCCACAACTCACAAACATATAAAGGTAATAGGGTAGGGGAGCAAGGATTTACAACAGAAACAGGCAGAAAGATATGAGCATATTTAATTTAAATGTTGAACTCTACAGAAACAACACAGTGGACATGGATACAAAAGCTGTAAATAAACACATTGTGGTGATGCTGAAACTTAAATTAGAACGTACCAGTTTCAAAGAAACAAAATAGAGAAAGTGCAGTAGTCTTGTAAAAGCCACACAATAGATAAGAAGAGAGTGCTAATAAGAGTTCAGAAGAGATTATGAAGTAGTAGTGAAGGATTGTTAATCATGTCTGTTGTGTGTTAAAGAGTCGTGTATTTATTGTGTGAAAGTCATAGGGAAACAAGGTAGGAAAATAATTAAAGAACTGATTGTCTATCAATTACACCAGACTCCCTTTTAATTAACGGATTCAGATTCACACGGGTAAAAACCAATTAAGGAAAGAAATTGAATAAACACTTTGTTCATAGCATGCAATTAAGGGCACATACATAAAAAGTTATTTAAGGACAAGGTTTTGAAGTAGATGATTTGTGTAAATAAAGTAAGAAGATCAATTAACAACCAGTAAATCAAATGGTCTAAGATTTTGTATGAATGAACAAAGTCAGAAAAGATGAAAAAGGGTTTTACTTAGGTTGAATCATAGAGAAAATCAGTAAACAATGGAAAGAAATCAATCAACCTATATTCAGAAGGAAGATTGAACTAATTGCAAATTCTAAAAGCATTTAGAGGAAAATTCATCAGATATAAAGAGCATGTGAGCATGTTAAGTATGAAAGAAGATTGTCATGTTACTGTAAAATCAATAGAGAAATCCAGTATAGAAGAGTTTAGTAAAAAGATCAGAATCACATGAAAACAAGGAAGCCCCAAACTCAATTCAGAGTCTTGAAGTTGGTCTGAAAGAGTTAGGGGTTTCGAAATAAAACCCTAGTTCAATCAAATCCCACAATCAAACTTGGTGGAATTCCCAAATTCTAGGGTTTCCACCTTGAATCCACTACAGAGATGAGAAGGCAAGTAGTCGAAACAGGCTCAGAGGTTTCAGAACGGAAACCTCTTGCATGTTCCTTTCAACAGCAGAAACTCATGAGAAAACTTGATAGCAAAGTAACATCCAAACACAGCAGGAGGATTCAAAGAACATAATGGAAAATACTGCTAAGAACAGTAGAAGAAGTGTGCTTAAAAGGTTTTCTAAAAGAAACATAAACAGGGCTCAGTAGAAGAAAAAATAGTAAAATACTTAAGAACACAGTAGGAAAAATATAGTAGGCGAGACATAACAGAACATGGTACAAGAAAATACCAAAACACGGTAGAAAAGCATATGAGAACATAGTATAGAAAACATAGTAGAAGAACATACAAGAACGGGGTATATAAAACACAATAGAAGAGCATACATGGTAGAAGAAAAATATAAGAACACAGTAGAGGAAAATACATACAAAAGAAAGTCTGAGATACACTTAAACATTTTTAGAAAACCCTAGATCGGAAAAGAAAGGTTCTGAAAGTAATTTTTGAAATAAAAGTTAGAAAAATCATTTGAAAACTCAGGGAAAGTATAGATACACAATGGATCTAATCTAATCAAAGGGAACCTCGAAGGGTTAAGGTTTTAGAGGAACCCTAGAAATGGGAAAGGCTTTGAAAGGTCACCGATCTGAGTCGGAGAGGTCAGAACCAGGCTCAGACAACCATGATACGTCGGAGCAACGCTGGAGATGACCAAAAAAAACCTTGAATTAATAGAGGTCTGGGTTCGAACCATCAAGGTCAGGCTCTGAATCTTCAGAAATCAGGCATATAGGAGCAATAGGAGGTGAGTATAGAGCCCTCATAGCCTTGGAAGCCATAGATTCCGGCGGCTTTCAGTGCGGAGGTGGTAGGAGATGATTAGGGTTTTGAAAATATTCGAGAGAGTTTGAAAGAGTGGAGTGTTTAGAGACGGTTGATAGATGAGAAATGAGGAGATTAGGGTAGTCATTTGGATTTAAAAGGCAAGAACGAATATGGGTCGTAGATCTCAGAGATCAACGGCCAGGATAAGAGGGGGTCTGGGTCGAGTAGGTTTTAGTTGGGTCAGGGGCGGGTTTGAACTGTAATTGGGTGGGTTCAATTAGGGGGTCTGATTTAGGCTAAGATTGAAATAAGTAGGGCTAGTGTTTAAATAGCCACTTTTCCCCTTTTAATTTTATAAAAATAGTAGAATAATTTATGAAAATAAATTAAAGGTACTAAATTAATTAATAATATATAAATATTGAATAAAAAATATTGGAATCAATTTTTTAATTATAAACGCAATTAATTCTTAAAATAGGCTAATATTGTAATTATATGCAATTTAGCTTTGAAATACTAAACAAATTTGTAAAAAATGTGCACAAATTACCTTAGATATATTTTGGTATAAATATGAAAAATAAATCACCAAAATGATGATTTGAGGAACAGTTATTCATTTTTATTGATAAAATAGGGCAATAGATTGATTTGAAAATCTTTTAAAAATTAGAAAAAATACTAAAATATTTGGACACACTTATATATATGCATAAATGTGCTATTTTGAAATGTATTTTGCATATAAAAATATACATGAAAAAATTGGGTATCAACAACTACTATTCTGAGACAGTCGGCTGCAAGCCAAGGCTAGTTATTGTGCTCTCCTACTCTTTCACCCTTGCTTACTGTCTTATTTACTGGTATTTTCTAAGTTTATTTCAAATTCCAAAAATAATATGGTCCTTTTATTATTTTAGTTCATGCTGTTTCTAGTTTGCTTTTACTTATGGTTTTACTGTGAAACCTGCAGTTAATATGATTGCATGATTAACATGTTATGAACTCCCCTTCCTTAGAATCAGTACGAGCATGTTATGAACTCCCCTTCCTTAGAATCAGTATGATCATGTTACCCTCCCCCCTCGAAGTGGTTTGCACTCCTAAGTTATATGAATCTGGGATTTATTCTTAAATCATGTGTTCTATACTGAACCCCCTTAAGAATTGCTAGTTCTGTGACTATGTCTGATCAGTTGTATCTGAGCATGTCTGTGCCAATTCCTAAGACCTTTTCTTGTTATATATTTACAATCATGTGTTCCATGTATCCCCAAATCCCTTGACCCATGTTTATTACTACTGAACTTGTTTTGGTTCTGTGACTTCTGGCTGTGTTTGAAATGTTGTTTACTACTCCACTTTCTTTTCAAACTGTCTCTGTTGTTTTACTAAATTATTTCAAACAAACTTCCCTTTAATACAATTTTCCCATTATAATCTTTCAACTTGTGTCAAGCACTTTTACTCTACTCCTAAGTCAACAAGTTCTGCCCCCTCCAGTATGTGTACTGCCTTGGGATCCTCTTGTGAACCCTCTGAACTCTGGCATATTGAGGCTGGCCCTTCCACACTACACTTATTCAATTTTGGTTACTAAGTCTAGGTGTAAGCACTGCCCGGGATCCTTGATATCCTTAGGGAACTTTGATGCACCTAGACTATGACATTGTATATGGAATTGAGGCATTTGAACCTATTGGAGGTTTGGAAAATTGGTCCTATCTGTAGGCTCCCTACAGAATAACTTCTTATTTTCTTATTTACTTATTTAATTCATTCATATGGTCTGTAATAATTTGTAAATGAATAGTGGGGTAATTAGTGAAAAGGGTGGGTAGTTACATGTTTGCGGGTAATACGGGCAGGAACCATGCCTATAAGACTTTAAAATTTGATGTGTTTGCTTTTATAAGTATAAATCATGCCTATAGGACTTTTGTATCTTGTTATGTTAGAAATCATTATAACGACCCGACTGGTCGTTTTGCATTTTCGAACCCCATTCCCTTATATAATACTTTCTGCACTTTCTTTATCTAATTTATGACTTACGGGGACGGGTAGTTCGGAAGTTAGAAGAGTTTTGAGCAAGAATAAGCCTAGTTGCCTCTTTAAGTCTCCTTAAAAAGGCCAATTTTGACCTCGGTCAACATTTTGGGGAAACGGACCCGTAATCGTGATTTGGCAATTTCTGAGGGTCCATGAGAAAATATGGGACTTGGGCGTATGTCCGGAATCGATTTCCGAAGTCCCTAGCCCGAGTAGTGAATTTTTCTATGAAATTGTTAACTTAGAGTTTTAAGGAATTAAATAAACTAAATAATCATTGATTTCCTAGATATCGGGTTTAGATTTAGTTCTGAAACTTGGTACAGGTCCGAAATATCAGTTAAGACTTACACGTAAAATTCGGTGTCAATCCGAGTAGTTTAAGGGCATTTTGACCCGTTAGAAGGAAATTTAGAACTTGAAGATTCAACGATTTGATCCATTTGGTTTGGGGGTTGATTCCTAAATTTAGCGTTGTTTTGAGTGTTTCGAGGGTTCGAGTAGGTCCGCCTCGTGATTTTAGACTTGTCGGTATATTCGGGCGGGGCTCGAGAGCCCTGAGCGTCAAATGGTTGAGGTTCGAGTGAAGTTAGAATATGAAAAGAACCAAGAATTGCTGCTTCTGTCATAATCGCTTCTGTAGCTCTTGGACCACAAAAGCGGTCGACAGATCGTAGAAGCGAAAAGGGCTCAGGTGTGGGAGAACCGCAGAAGCGGCCTTGGCACCGCAGAAGCGGTCCCGCCTTTGCGAACCGTGGACCGCAGAAGCGTTCTTGCCCATTTTGCTTGGAACCGCAGACGCGACTCAAATTCCGCCGATGCGAGACCGCAGAAGCGGAAACAGCTGGGCAGAAGGGTTCATTTAATTCGAACCCAAAGCCATTTCTATCATTTCTCATCCAACACTTAGGCGATTTTGGTGATTCCAAAGAGGGGGTTTCAACATAATATTGCCAGGTAAGTAATACCCACTCACTTTTAGTTCAAATACATAAACATTAGGTAGATTTAACACTAAAAATTAAGTAAAATCAAGGCGTTAGCGCTAGACCTAGGGTTTAATAAAAAACTAAGATTAAATCATGTAACATGCCATGAAATGAACTAGAAGTCACATATTAGTGATCCTTAGGTTATAGAGAATAATTTTCTTCGAAAAATCTCGGGATCCGGGCACGTAGGCCCGGGGTCGGAATTTAGGAAATTTATGGGAAAGGTTGGGAAATCACTTAAATAGTTAGAATTCAACCTTGTAAGCCCTTATTGACTAATCCCTATATTGTTTATCTAGTTCGTACGCTTTCGGCTTCGCTTTGAGGCTTCGGGCTTGTTCTGGATAGTTGGAAGTGCGCTTCGGAGCGAGGTGAGTCTCCTTTCTAACCTCGTGAGAGGGAATTGTCCCTTTAGCACTAATAAATGATAAATTGCTATGAAATGCGGGGGGTACGCACGTACTAGGTGATGAGAGTCCGTGCGTAGCTACTATAATATTAAATTTTTGGGTAGTTTAGGACCCACATCATGCCTAATGTGAGATATCCATTATTTGAATTATCGAAATGATTTTTTATGATATGTTAGAGACTAGAAAAGAATGAAAAGTGATCATACGAATATTGTTGAACCTTGTAAGGATTTCCTTGCATATGGATGATGCCTTTGTGTGCATTCTTGATGTTTTAATTGATATTTATGGATCGGGCCGATCGCCTTGGTGAAATAGATGCATCTATGGTACGGGCCACTCGACCCTCAGTAGTGCACAATTTATATTCTGTTGGAGCGGGCCGTCAACCTCGGCATTGTTGCGCATGATATATATATATGTACATATATGTATGCTCAAGCTTAGACCTTTCATGATTTATTGCTAATTATTGCAAAAGAGGGAAAATGATTAAAGAAAAATGTGATTAAGAGCATGATTATGATTTCTATGATAACTGTCGTATAAATGAACTATTTATACTCTAAATTGTACATCATTATTATGATATTATCTTGACCTAGTGGGTATCAAGTCGACCTCTCGTCTCTACCTCTTCGAGATTAGGCGGGATACTCACTGGGTACATACTGTTTATGTACTCATGCGACGCTTCTGTACTTAAATGTACAGGTTCTGAGGCTGATTCATCTGGTTACTGATCGAGCGCGCACCAGTGAGCTGCGGCAGAGACTTCTACGGTGAGCTGCTTCCCTTCCTATGCCGCTCAGCAGCCGGATGGAGTCTTCTTTTGTATTTTTGCTGTCTTTCTTTATTTCAGGCAGTAGGATAGAGATGTTGTGTATATTCTACTAGATGCCCGTACTTGTGACACCAGGTCTTGTCACACACTGTAGTGGATATTTATTTTGGGATTGCATATTTATTTTGACGCATTATAAATCCTTACTAGTCTCGGCTTTAACTTTGAAAAATCTAGCATATTTGTTCTTTGGCAAAGGTAAAATAAGAACTTAAATCACAAATTCCGCAGTTGGCTGGCTTGACAATGGCGTCGGGCGCCATCATGACCTGTTAGGGAAAATGGGTCGTAACAACATGGTATCAGAGCACTAGGTTCACGTAGGTCTCACAAGTTACGGGCAAACCTAATAGTGTCTTGTATATCGATACGGAGACGTCTATATTTATCTTCGAGAGGCTATAGGGTATTAGGAAAGACTACTCTTTATTCACTTCCTATCGTGCAGTGGTTGATGTGCTAAATTTCCATTTCTATTCTCTCACAGATGGTGAGAACTCCTACCGCTGACGTTCCGGACCCGGGAGGAGCTGCTCCCCCCGTTGTTAGTGGCCGAGGTTGAGGCCGGGGGAGGGCACCGGCTCGTGGTAGGGGACGAGGGCACCCCAGAGCCATTCCAGTCATACCACCAGCAGACTCTGTGGGGGATCCCATTATTGAAGAGCAGGGTGAGGTACCTGCAGCTGAGCCTACCCCGGCAGACTTCATGATAGCACTGGGATTTCAGGAGGTCATGGGCCGCATGCTTCGATTCATGGATACTATGAATCAGGTTGGTTTATTTCCAGTGGATCCAGCAACTTCACATGCATGAGGGGGAGCACAGACTCCTACTGCTCAGGCCCCAAGTCATACAGCCGCAGTTTATTAGACTCCGGTTGCACTACCAGTAGATTGGGTTCAGCCAGTTGCTGCAGTGGCACACCATCCCAGGCCAGCTGTGGACGGCGATCCGCACAAGCTATTGGACAGATGGAACAGGTTGCGCCCTCCAGTCTTCGGGGGTGAGCGTCATGAGGATGCTTAGGATTTTATTGACAGGTGCAGGGATAGACTGCACAACATGAGGATACTTGAGTCACATAGAGTTGACTTCACCACTTTTCAGTTGGAGGGCAGGGCGCGTAGGTGGTGGCAGTCCTATGCTTTAGTAGGCCAGCAGGTTCTCCTCCCCTCACTTGGGGTCAGTTCACCCAGTTATTTCTTGATCGGTACATTCCACCCTCTAAGAGGGAAGGGCTGTATCATCAGTTTGAGCATTTACAGCAGGGTCAGATGTCAGTGACCGATTATAAGGCGAGATTCTTTGAGTTGTCTCGCCATGCACTTATGATACTTCCCACAGAGGCAGAGAGGGTACGACGATTTGTTTCGGGATTACATCCCACTATTCGGAACAGTATGGCTCGAGAGGTGGAGATAGGCACAGGTTATCATCTTACACTTGAGATTGCTCATAGGATTGAGGGTTACCGTCAGAGTGGTTTTGAGCAGATGCAGCAGGAGAAGAGGACCAGATTCTCCGGAGAGTTTAGAGGCGCCCCAGCTAGGGGTAGAGGTTGCTCCGGGAGGGGTCAGCCCAGTAGGCCCCCAGTTTCAGCACCACCACCTGCTCGGGGTGCTCCAGCGCGCTCTTATTTCATCACCATGCCAGAGAGTTCTTATCGCCTACCAGTCATTCAGGGTTCTTCCAGTGGGTATTCAGGTCCTCCAGAATCCTCCGGTTCTTATCTTAGTGTTATGCCAGAGACTTTAGAGGCTCCCCAGCTAGGGGTAGAGGTCACTTCGGGAGGGGTCAGCCGAGTAGGCGCCCATTTCAATACCACCACCGGCTCGGGGTGCTCCAGCGCACTTTTATCTCAACACCATGCCAGCGAGTTCTTATCGCCCACCAGCCGTTCAGGGTTCTTCCAGTGGGTATTCATGTCCTCCAGACTCCTCTAGTTCTTATCTCAGTGTTATGCCGGAGAGTTCATACTGCCCGCAGGGCAGTCAGGCTTCTTCTAGTGGATCTTTTGGTTTTCAGAGTCAGCCATCTGGACAGCAGGTCGCCGCACCATGTTGTTTTGAGTGCGAAGACCCAAGTCACATGAGGAGATACTGTCCCAGGCTTCGGGGCAAGGCTATACTGCAGGGACAGTAACCCATGGTTCCAGCACCAACGACCCAGCCACCTAGAGGTGGAGGACAGACTGGTAGAGGTCATCCTAGAGGTGGAGGCCAGACAGGGAGAGGTCAGCCAGATGCTTCTCAGTCGGATAGAAGCCAGACAGTCGGCGCTCTAGCCAGATTCTATGCTCTCCCGGCCAGGCCAGATGCATTGGCCTCAGATGCCATTATCACACGTATTATTTCAGTCAGCGGTAGGGGTGCCTCGGTATTAATTGATCCAGGATCTACTTATTCATATGTGCTCTCTGTTTTATCATTTTATGGTTACTTCTCCTGAGTTCTTGGGTGTCCCTGTTCATGTGTCCACTCCTGTGGGTGATTGTGTGGTTGTGGATCGGGTCTACCGGTCTTGTGTGATTTCTTTATGTGGCTATGAGACTAGAGCAGACCTTCAGTTGCTTGATATGCTTGATTTTGAAGTCATTTTAGGCATGGATTGGTTATCCCCATATCACTCTATCCTTCATTGTCATGCCAAGACTATTTCGCTAGCTATGCCAGGATTGTTGAGATTAAAGTGGAAGGGTTCCACAGCGGATATGCCTAGCAGGGTTATATCTTTCTTGAAGGCTCAGCGCATGGTTGAGAAAGGGTGTTTGGCTTATTTAGCTTATGTTCGAGACACCGCCGCAGAGTCTCCGATGATTGATTCAGTGCCAGTGGTCCGAGAGTTCGCCGATGTTTTCCCTTCTGATCTTCCGGACATGCCTCCGGATCGCGAATTAGATTTCTGTATTGACTTGGCTCCAGACACTCAGCCTATATCTATCCCACCGTGCCGTATGGCTCCTAAGGAGCTGAAGGAGCAGTTGGAGGAGTTGTTAGCAAAGGGGTTTGTTAAGCCCAGTGTATCGCCTTGGGGTGCACCAGTGCTATTCGTGAAGAAGAAGGATGGGACTATGCGGATGTGTTTTGATTACTGCCAGTTGAACGAAGTCACCATCAAGAACAAGTATTGCCCCGTAATAATGATTTGTTTGATCAGTTGCTAGGTGCTAGGGTGTTCTCTAAGATCGACTTGAGGTCAGGGTATCATCAACTGAAGATTCGGGATTCAGATATTCCGAAAACTGCATTCAGGACTAGGTATGGCCACTATGAGTTCTTGGTGATGTCCTTTGGCTTGACTAATGCTCCAGCGGCATTTATGGATTTGATGAACATGGTGTTTAGGCCTTATATTGATTCCTTTGTTATCGTCTTCATTGATGACATCTTGATATACTCGCGTAGCTTGGGGGAGAACTAGCAGCATTTGAGTGTAGTGCTTCAGACCTTGCGAGAGCAGAAGCTGTATGCTAAGTTCTCCAAGTGTGAGTTTTGGCTAGAGTCAGTGGCATTCTTGGGGCATATAGTGTCAGGAGAGGGTATTAAGGTGGACCCTAAGAAGATTGAGGCAGTTCAGAGTTGGCCACGACCTACTTCAGTGACGGAGATCAGGAGTTTCCTGGGGTTACCAGGTTACTACCGACGATTTGTGCAGGGCTTTTCATCTATTGCATCACCTCTGACCAGATTGACCCAAAAGGGTGCCCCATTCTGTTGGTCCGATGATTGTGAGGAGAGCTTCCAGAAGCTCAAGACGGCTTTGACCACGACACCAGTTCTTGTATTTCCTTCCAGTTCAAGGATGCATATGGTATATTGCGATGCTCCTCGCGTTAGCTTGGGATGTGTATTGATGCAGGAAGGGTGATTTATTGCATATGCTTCGCGTCAGCTGAAGGTTCACCAGAAGAACTAACATGTGCACGATCTAGAGTTGGCAGCGATTGTTCATGCTCTGAAGATATGGAGGCATTATTTGTATGGAGTGTCATGTGAGATTTACACCGATCATTGCAGTTTATAGCACCTGTTCAAGCATAGGGACCTTAATTTGAGGCAGCGCAGGTGGCTTGAGTTATTAAAGTATTATGACATTACCATTCTTTATCATCCGGGTAAGGCAAATGTGGTTGTGGACGCCTTGAGCAGGAAAACGGAGAGTATGGGTAGCTTGGCATTCATTCCTGTTGTGATGAGACCATTAGCCTTGGACATTCAGCCCTTAGCTAATAGACTTGTGAGATTGGACATTTCGGAGCCCGGCCAAGTTCTAGCATGTGTGGTTCCTCAGTCTTCGTTATTAGGGTAGATTAATGCCCGACAATTCAATGATCCGCATTTGGAGGTCCTCAGAGAGACGGTACTTCAGGGAGGTGCCAAGGAGATTTCTATTGGCGAGGATGGTGTGTTACAGCTTTGGGGCCGTGTATGTGTCCCTAATATTGATGGCTTGCGAGAGAGGATTCTAGAGGAGGCCCACAGCTCGAGGTACTCCATTCACCCGGGCGCCACGAAGATGTATCGTGACTTGAGAAAGCACTACTGGTGGCGGGGGATAAAGAAGGACATAGTGGAATATGTTGCTAGATGTTTGAATTGCCAGCAGGTCAAATATGAGCACCAGAGGCTAGGTGGCCTACTTTAGTAGATGCCCATTCCAAAATGGAAGTGGGAGCGCATTACCATAGATTTTGTGGTTGGGTTGCCGCGGACTCAGCTGAAGGTGGATTCAGTGTGGGTCATTCTGGTGGCGACTACGTATACAGCGGAGAGATATGCTCAGATATACATTCGAGAGATAGTCAGGTTGCACGGTGTGCCGGTTTCCATCGTATCAGACAGAGGCCCTCAGTTCACTTACCATTTTTGGAGAGCTGTTCAGAGTGAGTTGGGGACCAGCGTAGAGCTTAGCACGACATTCCATCCTCAGACCGACGGGCAGTCGGAGCAGACAGTTCAGATTTTAGAGGATATGCTAAGAGCATGTGTGGTTGACTTTGGAGGGCAGTGGGATCAGTTCTTGCCCTTCGCGAAGTTTGCATATAATATAAGCTATCAATCCAGCATAGAGATGGCCCCGTATGAGGCATTATATGGTCGGCGTTGTCGTTCTCCTATCGGGTGTTTTGAGCCTGGTGAGGCTAAGTTACTTGGTACGGATTTGGTTCAGGATGCTGTGGATAAGGTAAAGTTGATTCAGGAGAGGCTCCGCACAGCTCAGTCCAGGCAAAAGAGTTTCGTGGATCAGAAGGTGCGCAATGTATCATTTATGGTTGGCGAGAAGGTTCTCTTGAAGGTTTTGCCCATGAAGGGCATTATGAGGTTCGGAAAGTTGGGCAAGTTGCGCCCCAGGTTTATTGGCCACTTTGAGGTGTTGAGGCGAGTTGGAGAGGTTGCCTATGAGCTTGCTTTACCTCCCAGTTTATCAGCAGTTCACCCATTTTTCCATGTATCGATGCTTCGGAAGTATCATACCGACTATTCACATGTGTTGGATTTCAGTACCATTCAGCTAGACGAGAGCTTGGGCTATAAGGAGGAGCCAGTTGCCATTGTTGATAGACAGGACCGCCAGTCGAGGTCCAAAAGGATTTATGCAATAAGAGTCCAGTGGAGGGACCAACCGGTTGAGGAGGCGACCTGGGAGTCCGAGGAGGACATGCGGAGCCGATATCCCTAATTATTCAGCAGTCCAGGTACTTCCTTTTATGTTCGTTCGAGGACGAACGTTTGTTTAACATGTGGAGAATGTAATGACCCGACTGGTCGTTTTGCATTTTAGAACCCCGTTCCCTTAAATAAAACTTCCCGCACTTTCTTTAGCTAATTTATGACTTGCAGGGACAAGTGGTTCAGAAGTTAGAAGCGTTTTGAGCAAGAATAAGTCTAGTTGCTTCTTTAAGTTTCTTTAAAAAGGCCAAGTTTGACTTCGGTCAATATTTTGGGAAAACGAACCTGGAATCGTGATTTGACAATTTCTGAGGGCCCGTGGGAAAATATGGGACTTGGGCGTATGCCCGAAATCGAATTCCGAGGTCCCTAGCCCGAGTAACGAATTTTAATGTGAAATTGTAAAGTTTAAGTTTCAAAGTTTTAAATAAAAAAAGAAATCACTGTTTTCCTAGGTATCGAATTCGGATTTCGATTCCGAAACTTGGTACAAGTCCGAAATATCAGTTAAAGACCTACCCCTAAAATTTGGTGTCAATTCGAGTAGTTTAAGGGCATTTTGACTCGTTGAAAAGAAATTAAGAACTTGAAGTTCATTAAGTTGATTCAATTGGTTTTGGGGTTCGACTACTTGAATTAGCGTTGTTTTGAGTGTTTCGAGGGTTCGAGTAGGTCCGCCTCGTGATTTCAAACTTGATGGTGTGTTCGGGCGGGGCTCGGGAGCCCCGAGCGTTAAATGGTTGAGGTTCGAGTGAAGTTGAAAACTTAGGAAAAACAACCTTTGCTGCTTCTGTCATAACCGCTTCTGCGGCTCTTGGACCGCAGAAGCGGTCGACAGGACGCAAAAGCGGAAGGGGCTCAGGCGTGGGGAAACCACAGAAGCGGTCTCGCCTTTGTGACCCACGGACCGCAGAAGCGGTCTAGCCCAGATTGCCCGAATCCGCTGAAGCAGACCAGCTTCCGCAGAAGCGGACACCACAGAAGCGGAAATTCCGCCGCATAAGTGGAATTAGCTAGGCAGAATAGGTTCATTTAGTGCGAACCCAACCTTTATTTTTTCCATCACTCACTCCACATTTGGGCGATTGTGGCGATTCCAAAGGGGGGATTTCAACATAACATCACAAGGTAAGTAATCTCCACTCATTCTTAGTTTAAACACATGAATATTAGATAGATTTAACACTAATAATTAAGTAAAATCAAAGGGTTAGAGCTAGACCTAGGGTTTTCATAAAATTAAGATTTAACCACATAATTAGCCATGTAATGAACTAAGAGTCACATATTAGTGATCCTTAGGTTATAGAGAATAATTTTCTTCCAAAAATCTCGGGATCCGGGCACGTGGGCCCAGGATCGGAATTTAGGAAATTTATGGGAAAGGTTGGGAAATCACTTAAATAGTTAGAATTCAACCTTGTAAGCCCTTATTGACTAATCCCTATATTTTTTAACTAGTTCGTACGCTTTCGGCTTCGCTTTGATGCTTCGGGCTTGTTCTTGATAGTTGGAAGTGTGCTTTGGAGAGAGGTGATGTAACGACCCGACCCGTCGTCTCAGGTATTTCTGCCCTATTTTCCCCGTCTTATGCTTCTATATGTTTCATTACATGTGTTTGGTGAATTTAAAGTAATTCGGATAGAGTTTGGTTGGAAATGAGACACTTAGTCTCTTTTAAGAAGACTTAAATTGAAAAAGTCAACCGAATGTTGACTTGTGAGTTAGAGGGATCGAAATTGAATTCCGATGGTTCGGTTAGCTCCGGAAGATGATTTAAGGCTTAGGAGCGCAATCAGAAGTAATTTTGGAGGTCCGGT
>MU722387.1:0-14040 GCA_026770625.1 Nicotiana glauca
GCTAAAATAGCTATATTAGGCCTAAATTAAATATTTATGCTAAGAATGTGAAAATTCTCGGGGAGGGTCAAAAATTACGTGTTTACAATTCATAGTATGGAATGTACTTTCTTCTACCTGTCTTGATATTATGAATTTTTTGCGAAGTAGTAGTATTATCTTTGGTAGATTTTGTCTATTTTTTAAGATAGCTTCAACGTCTACAGATAAAAGGTTGTTAGAAGGACTGGATAAACGAATATAATTATCGTTAAAACTTTTATATTTATGGCAATAAATTTTAATTTCATTTGCCATTGAAAAAATTACTTTTTAGCGACTATTTAACTAGTTTAACGTCAATAGAAAAGGACACTAAAGGCGCAAATTATGTCATGTTCAGGATGAATTTCGTAGCCATTATAATGGCCACTAAACATTTGCCATTAAAACTGTGACTTTTAATGGCAATTCAAATAGATTTTCCGGCAATTAAATGGACGCTAAAAGTAGAAACTAAGCCACTTTCGGAACTGATTCAGCGGCCATTATAATTGCCGCTAAATACTTGCTGCAAAAACATATGGTTTTTAGCGGCAATTCAGTCTCCCTTTACCGGCACTTTTGTAAATGGCCGCTAAATGCTTTAGCGACCCCATGTGTAGCGGCAAAACGTTAATGCCGGTAAATATGTTCGCGGCAATAATTATTGCCGCTAAAGACCTTTTCTATTTTTACTAAATCTTTTTTTTGTTGTAGTGAGGAATTCAACCAGAATCTATTTGTATATGTTTTCATGCTTGCAAGCCTAACTAAAGGTAGAAACTAAGGGACTTTCGGAACTGATTCAGCGGCCATTATAATTGCCGCTAAATACTTTCTGCAAAAATATATGGTTTTTAGCGGCAATTCAGTCTCCCTTTACCGGCACTTCTGTAAATGACCGCTAAATGCTTTAGCGACCCCATGTGTAGCGGGAAAAAGTTAATGGCTGGTAAATATGTTAGCAGCAATAATTATTGCCGCTAAAGACCTTTTCTATTGCCACTAAATCTCTTTTTTGTTGTAGTGAGGAATTCAACCAAAATCTATTTATATATGTTTTCATGCTTCCAAGCCTAACTAATAGACGCCACGCCTATAGAATTTAACCCAGATTCTGTTATATCAAGTGTTTATGTATGCTTTCATGCCTGCAAGTCTATACGAATTAGATTTGAACCTAGATGTAATGCCTATAGGAAACGCTACCAAATCCTGCCTATGGATCTTGCCTAAGTTTAGTTTAAATAACTCAATCTGGTTATCGTTTAGTTCACTTCTGAAGATGTTTAATTAAGTATGTCATATTTCCTGAAACAAGTTCTTTAAAATTGCCTCAATCTATCATTAGATATCATGCCTATAAGTGTTATAGAAATCCTTTCAAAACATGCTTTGTTTTCACTATAAAAATGTACTAATTAGTGCACCGCGTATAGGAAAGCCTTAGGGCATTTTTTCTGCAACTCTGAAATTATTTCTATTGCTTAATATTTTTTTCTGATCTTAATCGGCTTCAAAACCAATAGGCAATTGCTAGGGCCATTACTCCTGAGTTTTGTAAACAATAAATTGCTTACCTCCTGCATGTTCCCCTAAGCATCCTGCCTTAAGATACTGTTTAATAGAAGGCCCTTAATTGTGTTTGAGTCGTGTTGTTTCTATGTTTAGTTTGAGGAGAAAATTTTGAGCCTTTAATTGCTCCCTTTATCCTATGTGCCAAAAGTCCTAATTATTTTGCTTGTCGTCTTAGAATTTTCACCTTTAAATACTTAGGGATTTGTCTAGAACTACCTGTAGGTAGAGGTCCTAAATCCCTCCAGGACCATTAAGAAGGGACGGGTAGCAGCATGCAATAGAGAACATTGACTACACACTCGCTTTGCATGACCACTTGGGGGATGGGAGGGTAGATATGGATATGATGACATGTGCGCTAATGCCACGTGTAGCCCCTTTCCAAGGAGTGATTACCGGGCGTTGTACTGATGTGATCCTATAGGCTAACCAGTCTAGGACCTCCCTCTTCCCAAATTCTCTTTACCTGAAGCTTTACTTTCCTTTTTTATGCACATAACCTATTTAAATTCTTGTTTTATTGTTTGAGTTATACAATACCCAACATGCTCTGCTTGCAATTATTTGCTTTAATTATTTATGGACTAATTCGTAAGTATAAGTTTGGCCAGGACCCACAATTGTAGATCAAAAGAGGTGCCTAACACCTTCCCCTCGAGGTTATTTCGAGCCCTTACCCTAATCGCTGGTAATGCAAACCAATCTAAGAGTTAATCGCTCTAGGTGCCCTAACGCATCTTAAAAATCATTAGGTGGCGACTCTTCAAATACCTAATTTCCAAAAGGAAGTGAGTTATTACCCCCCATGAATATTGAAACCCAGACTTCTCCCCTCGAAAGGGAGGGGGAAAAGGGGTGCGAAAATGAACCTGCTGAAACCTTCGAATCTCGATTTCGATGTCGTTTACTCACAAATCCAAATCTTAGTCAATTCTTTCAACTTAAAGCTTCCAAAAATGAGAATTCTCTCCAAATCAACCCCGAACTTCCTAGAATTCAATTCGAACATGTGTACAAGTTATAATACCTTAAGTTAAGCTACTCATGGCCTCAAACTGCCGAACGGCGCACTAGAGCTCAAAACGACTGATCGGGTCATTACATCCGACGTATGCCTTTACAAAAGAATCTGCAAGCATAGCAAATGAATCAATAGAATTAGGTGGTAAATTATGGTACTATATCATAGCACCCTTCGATGGAGTCTCCCCGAATTTCTTCTGCAATAAGGACTCAATCTCGTCATCGTCCAATTCATTTCCTTAATGGCATACGTATAAGAGGTGACATGTTCGTTTGGATATGTCGTCCCGTTATACTGCAAAATATTGGGCATATAGAACTTCTTAGGGATTGGCTTCGGAGCCGCACTCGGGGGGATGATTTTTGGACAAACTTTTTGGAATCGAGTCCTTTCAATACCGGGGTGCCCCCCGGATTTGGTCGACCCTAGAGTAATAAGATTCCACATTCTTATCATTTTTCTCGATCTTCTTCTCCCTTGTCTCGATTCGCTTCGTAAGTTCTTCGAGCATTTTTACGATAGCTGGGTTGGTCTCCGGTTCTCCTCTTTTCGATCTCTTTCGCACCGATTTGGTTTTATGAATAATTGTTTGTGATGTCTCGAGCTCAATCCTATTTGGTGCACGATTCTGATTTTGGAGTTGTGCTATTGCAACTTGTTAAATATACAACATTTCGAATATCATTCGAAGGCTAATCATGCCTTCTTCACCGCCATGTGCGTTATGATCGGCTATTCGAGCATCTCTGCAGAAGTTATTTTCAGGATCGACGCCCAAATTTCCATTAATGAAAATATTGGAGCTGACGCGGATTGGGTCAATGGCCGGAACTCCGTCGGGGTTGACTCGAGGTACTTCGTTTCCCGGGGCAGCTATATCGTTGTTCTCGCCATGGAGACCAAGGCCATTGTCTTTGTGTCTGGGTGCTACTTAAGAGTTTGGCATGTTAATCTTGGAATCAAAGAAACTTCAAAGAACAAGCGTAAAATAACGTGTGTTACGAAAATCATATCAGTCAATCACTATTATCTTTAACCTCACTGTGGGCGTCAAACTGTATACCCTCAAATCGGATAACAATTAAACTTATAAGTGGTTTTAAGGATATACGATTTTACTTGGCATAAACGGATGAACATAAGAATTAATGCTAGGAATTAATAGTAAAATAAAGCAAACCAATGTGATGAACAATTGTGGCCCTCGAGCTAATCGCCCTCGAGCCAACTGAGTACGCTACGGAAAGTATGAACAGAATAGAGCTTGTAAAAGATAAAGAATGTAATATATTGCTTGGTTATGCATGAATGTATGATGCCTACAGAATGCTTAGGACCCTCTTTATATAGTAGTGGAGTTCTATTTACGGTACAATTCTAATTACAGAAGCAAATCCCATGATAGACTAGATAACCGATCCTAACTTGATACGTGATGAGATTTCCGCCACGATCATTGTCTGACCACGGACATCTCGGCTTTCTGTTATTCGACTTAGCAAGCTCCCTTTGATCTCTTTCTTGCTATGGTCTCGATCCCAGTTGGTCTCGATCTTGATCGGCCATTGATCCACGAGCTCATCGACTTATTTCGCACCATGGTTTGATATTACCAAGGTTGAACCTTGATATGTCACCCCGATTTCGATTAGTGATACAAAATTAGACCAGCCCGATTTTAACCGTATACAATATCTTAATTGATCATAGCAATTCTGATATACAAGAAATTCATTTAAAATATAAAAGGTATTAAAGCCTTTACAGTTCTAGGGAAATCTTCGAATTTAGAAATGTACCATTTCCTAGTAGCATTACTCCTCCCCATCAAATAAAATACTGTGCCTATGGTAGAAGAAAAAGAAAATAAAGTTTGGCTAATAAGAGAAAACCCGAAAAATGTGACAATCTCAAAAAGGTAATGAGGGCATATAACTAGGTTAAATAGGCCACCTTTGGGAATCTTATAGCCATTTTCACCCTTTCTTCTCATATTAGAAAGGAGAAAATGGAAGTAAAAATTGCCAATAATTCCCACTAAAAATACAATAAAACCAAGATACTTCAAATCAATGTTTGGGTCTGATGATCCTTCAGTCAAGTGTTGAATATATATCAAGCTTGAAAAGGCCATTAAGTAGGATGAGGAGATAATAATTGCAGAGTTCATAGCCATGGCACCACTGTATTTGTGTACAAATAGAACCTGCAAAAATATATAAAAAATTTTGAATTCTATTGACATAAGACATTTCCTATCATAGCTTTAGGACTAGCGTTATTCTCGTGATCCCTATTTTTAGGTCAATGGTATTCTTAAATTCGATTTTCTGGTTGTTGCTATTATTTTTCTTTCCATAGTTCTTTGTCATAACTGCCGTAAATTTTGATTTTACTGAGCCGAAGGTTTTTCGAAAATTGCCGCTCTACTTTCACAAGGCAGGGGTAAGGCTGCATACATACTACCCTTCCCAGACTCTACTTGTGAGAATGTACTAGGTCTATTGTTGTTGGTAAAGGTAGTTCAAAAATTACTTTAGATCTCGGGTTCAAATTTTTTAAATTCCTTATAAGAAATGCTGACTCCATTACTCACATTATAAAAGAAACCTATATGTTGTCTGTGCATAAAACTTAAATTATTATTAAACGTTCATAATGCTAGTACTTTTAGAATAAGCTTTAATAGCAAATGTGAGGAAATATTACATTACTCTCTTAGCTAGCATTTGGATATAATATTTGCTTAAAACTTGAAAAAAGACTTTTAAAGTTGTGTTGAAAAATAATTATTGGAAGTTGAAGTTGATTTCGGACATGTATTTTATTTGAAAAAAAAAAAGTAGAAGTTTTGTGGGTGGAAGAAAAAACTCACCCAAAAACTGCCATAAACTAGTTTTTGGGTACTTGAAATTTTTTTTCAAAAACGGATCATATTTCATATACAAACAATATTTCAAAATTAATCTATAGTCAAACAGGAGCTGAGTCCCTTACCAACTTTTATATAGGGAAAAGGGCCAAAAATATCCCTCTACTATGTGAAAAGGATTATTTATATCCTCCGTTATACTTTTGGTCCACTATTTCCCTCGATGTTATAAAACGAATGCAAATATACCTCTCCTCCGTTAGGATTCTCCACCATGGCCATACCATCTTACATGGCCTGGCATTTTGCTAAGATGGACGTTATGTGGCATGCCATATCAGTGTCCCAACAATTTTACCCTCTGCTTCTTCCACCGCCACCTCTTCCATTACCCAACCACCGCCACCATCACTTTTTTTTGCTTGAATTGATATTTTGTAAGTTGAAGCTCATGAAGAGTTCCCCCAGTTATATTAGTTGGATTCGTTTTACTGGCTTTTTTTTTTCTTCCCTTAAAGTGAGTAAAAATGGATACAAAGTTTTGTTTATTTCGTTTTTCGTTTGGATATAATGTGAAATTTTGATCTTTTTTCACTTTCAATTTTTTTTTTCTCGATTGGATGTATGCTGTGTTTTAGTATGATTTGTTCAAACAATTCTGGATTTTTCACTTTCTCAACTTTAAGGTGCATACGTATGCCGGAGAATCTTTTTTTTTTTTTGTACAATATGTCCAGATAACAATATATTATGTGTTCTGTTGCTCAATAGAATTAGTAAACAACTTCCTTTAAGATCTTTTTTTTTTTTTTCTGTGGTGTATAC
Organism: Nicotiana glauca; assembly: GCA_026770625.1. Taxonomy (NCBI): domain Eukaryota; kingdom Viridiplantae; phylum Streptophyta; class Magnoliopsida; order Solanales; family Solanaceae; genus Nicotiana; species Nicotiana glauca. Next base: position 6,321 of record MU722387.1, read on the forward strand.
GGATAATCTTTTTTGGGAGACAGGGTGAAGGGGAAGGTGTTGGTGGAAGAGGTTGAAGAAGAGGGTAAAATGTGATTGGGACGGTGATGTGGCATGCCACGTGGTGTCCATCTCAGCGAAACGTCATGTCATGTGAGATGGTGTGGCCATGGTGGAGGCTCCTAACGGAAGAGCGGTAATTTTTGTACTAGTTTTATAACGTCTGGATAGCGATGGACCAGTAGTGTAATGAAGGGCATAAATGATCATTTTCACATAATAGAGGGTATTTTTTACCCTTCTCCCAAAATTTTATAATAGAAAAGCTGTAGGTTTTCATGTGTCTGCTTAGAATAATAAAATCGGATTTCAAATCAGGGCTGCCCTACTTACATGATTATATGACAAAAGGGTTTCAATAACCCTCTTCAGGTCAAAAAGTAATTCTTGATAGCAAACTTGACATAATATCCTTTTTAGAGTAACAACCAGTTGTACTCAATTAAATTGAACTGATGATAGTTAAAAAAAAAAAATTATATTTATCGATAAATATAACTTAAATTATTTAATAGTAGTAGTAAGGAAAGAAAAGGGTAATTACCTCAAGAACTCTTTTGAAGAAATGAATGGAAATAGCAGAGTTGAGCATGAAAAATCTGATTCCACCATTTGGGAAGATCCAAAAGAAACTTAGACATGCTATTAGAATAGGGGTATAAGCTATAAGCATTCCAATTCTACTTGGGACCTTAGTTTTGACTTGCTTTTGAGAATTCACATTCCAGAACTTTGAATATTCAAGATTCTGTTTTCCAAAACCTTCTGAAATACCCAATATTGCAGAAAATACTAAATTCATCATTACCATGATTTTGATGAAAATTGTACTTGGTTCTTGAAATAATATTGCTCTAAATATTTGTGCCATGGCCATCACTTCCTCTCTGGTATTTTTCTTATGTTTTCTATTGTTTCTTTTTAGGATGTGTGGATGTATTTTTATTGGATTAGGGGAATAAAAAGACAACCATGAAATGTATGGGTACTGAAGTTGTTAGGCCAAGAGCATCTTACAAATGGCTGACCAACAAGAAAATGTGAAATACTATGTTAAGAAATAAGACACAAAAAGATAAAAAGGCTTGTGAACAAAGTATTTCGTACTCACGTAGGATTCCGAAAAGGGTCGTACTCCCAAAGGATGCACAACCTACTCTAATATAGGCATTAGTGGATGTTTTCACTGCACGAACACGTGACAAATAAATTACACAAAAATAATTTTATCGTAGTTCCAAAACTCCATGCAAATAAGACACAAAAAGATAAATAATAAAAATAAAATCTTAATCCCAGGTTTTGTTGCACTGACTTTGTGGATAACATTTTTCCCCCTTTTTCATTTTCATTGATGACAACGGACCAATAAAAAGATTTTTTTTTTTGTGGGGGGGAGAGCCTCGAAAATGTAGCTACCCATTTGCCACGCACCATAACTATCAAGCATCGAAAGGGATAATACATAATTGGTTCCCATTTTTACATTACATATTAAGTAGACGTTTGGACGTAAAAATTATAATTTTTGGAGTTTAGTTGAAAAATAATATTTGAAATTTGAAATTATGTTTGGATATGCATTTCACATGAAAAAGTATTGTAATTTTGTAATTGGGGAAAAAAGTTCTTTTGAAAAACTCATTTTCGAAAAAAAAATTTAAAAACTTATAAAATTTCAGGGATAAATACGTTTTTTTTTAAACAAAAAAATATTCTTTTTTTTTATGGACAAACAGGTTTTACTCCCTGAACTTGTTCGAAATGGTATTGATAACTCCCACCCTTCTAATTTAGGGGTTCCATTTTAAAAATAAGCCTACAAAATTGAGAATTTCTTTTTTATTTCAATGAAATTGAGTCCAAAAGTAAGGATAAAGCTTTTTTTTTCTCTAAAAGGCTGAACATTCTTAGAAATAAAGTGTGATACAAAATACTATTTCGATAGTAGAATATTAAAAGTAATGTCAAACCTCTCTATAATAGCATCATTTGTTTCGATATTTTTTAGCTTTTATAATGAATGGTTGTTATACACCTATAACAACATTTGACATTTAAGTACATTTTGGCTGTTATAAACAAAAATTATCTAAAATTTTGTTTTTTCCCCCTTATTTTAATGTTGTACATATTAAAGATTAAAAAAATCCAAATTTAAAATCTCAATAATATGCGTGTTTCACTAATTAAATATTAAAAAAAGATAATATTATTATGAATCCATAACTAAACATATAAAGATTAAATTCTAAGTCGCACATTTTTAAGTTACTAGAAAAATAAATTCTTTCAAGCTTGATCGAAAAACTTTACAATTGTAACTTCTTTTTTAGATTTCATTCTCTTACTAGTGATATAATGCTGGAATTGGCGAATGTTTATGTCCAAACTTTCAGCTTAAGGGCATCTGATAGCTTTCCCTTGAAGGCTAAGTGCTTAACAGTTGAATCTTCTATCTAGGCATTTGTCCAATAGAAACGATATCATGTGCAAATCTTCAAATTTTACGTATTATGCAAGATGAAAACTTTGTTCAATGAAAAAGATTGTGTGCATTTTTCTAGAATTATTATTAATAAATAATCCTAGACATTTTATATGGCTGTTATAGATGGGTCATTTTATAAAGAGCATTCTGCTATAAATATGGCCGTTGCTATTATAGGTATAAAGTTGTTATAGAGAAGTAAATTATAACTTAAAAAATCGATTCTGAGAAAAACTTGACTATAAAGAGGTATGACTCTATAAATGAATAAAGATTAACCTTTGCTTTGAGAGAAGTGCCAAGTCTGTGGACCCAAAAGTATTTATTTTTTTTAGGAATTTTTACCTCTTATAGCAAAAGTTGATATCTTATTTATTTTAAATAAATACCCTTATAAAAAATTATATTGCATAGCTACCTTTTAATTTTTATAGCCAAATATCTATTTATGGTCACTTCCTATCCTTAAGCCATAAAATAAGTTTTGTATTATTTTTCTCTCTCCCCTCAAATTTTTCGTATCCCCTCAAATTTCTCGTATTCCCTACCCCATATCTATCTCCCTCTCTCCAGCAAAGCATCAGAAGTAGGGTTTTCTGGCGAAGACTTTTGGGCAGCCGAGCAATCATCTGATATAAAAAATTTATCCGACGTAACAATGGCAACCGGAGGCAACGGTGATGGCGAGCCAGGACTGGATACTGACGGCGGCAAAACTGTGTTTGTGCTACTGATCGGTTGCTTCTCTAAGATCTGAAATGTTGCATTTGTTGGCTCTGCTATGATACTTTCTGAAAATTTCAGTACTCCAGAAAAACACTACAAAGCTGCAAAGGTTAGATGTGATCTGCAGAGATGTTATCTGCAATTTGCAATTCCGTCGATTGGTTTGTTCTCGCATAACTTTGCTTTCTATTGCCGGAATAGTATCACAGTAACGGGAACAATGACATTTCGAGCCAGAATCGTTGCCCTTTCGACCAGACGACATTAGGGTTGTTCTTGAACAAGGACGAAGGAGTTTGGGGCTGAGCAAATTGAAGATTTTGTTACCTTTTTTAAGTGTATCTTGCTGTATTTTCATGTATTTCATTGTATTCATTATTTTTTTTCATTGTGTTTCAGTGTATCTCACTCTGTTTCATGTATTTTATTGTATTCACTGTCTCGCTATATTCATGTATTCAATGTATTTTTATGTATTTAACTAATGTAATTATATAATTTCTCTTGTGTGTTATAATTGAGTTTGTTCAGTTATATTAGGTGTATTATGTTAATGGATTCACTTTCCGTTTAAAAACAGCTGAATAGACCATGAATTTGCGCCATGAATACAGTCGAATACAATAATCTCTCTAGCTGTAATTTTCTATTTCACGCCGTGAATACAATCAAATACAATAATCTGTCTAGCTGTAATCCTCTGTTTCACGCTAAAAAATGCTACTGTATTCATGTATACAGTAGAAGTAGCTTAAATACATCGAATACACTCTAAAACCCTGAAAACATAGCTATAGGGAGTAATATAGTAAATGGTAGCTACAACTAGTTAATAACAACTAAACAATAGTGATTTATAAAAAAATTTATTTTATAGTTATTAGGACCTAGAGAAAATGAAATAAGTTGACATGTAATAGTTGATTAAAATGATTAAGAAACAATTTTGTTCGCATTTTCATTGTGGATTATAACGGCTAAAAGATCCTCGTAGTTGTTCAAAGTTAATCTTTTCATAATTCATTACAACAACAATTATGTCTTACTCTCAAACAACATCGTGATCGACTACATGAATGAACTCAAACAAGTTGTGATCGGCAATAGAAATTCTTACTTCATTAAAGTTTAACTCGTGTCAATTATCATATCATCTAATATTTAGGCAACATATATTCAGTACAAGTATATATTGAATACTGAGTATGAAGTATCCGTCACAAAATCATTCAAATTATATTAAGATGCAATATATTTTGAAGGATCTGCACAAAAAAAAAAACATTATCATATTCTTGTTTGACATAGGTACATTAGCAAAAATAGGTCCAAGTAAAGTAGACTAAAATATGTAAGGAATGAGTGCCTTGACATTCTTAGGAAAATCATCAAACTTGGATTGGTACCATCTTCTTGTAGCAATGCTCCTCCCCATCAAGTAAAAAGTTGTGCCCAAAGCAAAGGAAATAGAATACAATGTTTGAGAAATGCAAGAAACTCCAACAAAAACAAGAATCTCAAAGAGGTAATGTGGGCATATGACAAAATTGAATAAACCACCCTGAGGAATTTTGTACTCTTTTTCACCTTTGGTTCTCAAATTTGAGAGCAAATAATGATGGTAAAAGTTACCAATTATACCAACCAAAAATATTATGAATCCACCATATTTGAGATCAATGGATGGCTCTGGCAAACCTTGACTAAGGTATTGACCATAAATCATGGTAACAGTTGAGAGGAAATAACTAAATGATATTACTGTTGTAGCCTCAACATCCATTGAACCACTGTATTTGTGAACAAATAAGACCTAGTATCAACAAAGCAAAGATATTAGAATTTGTTCAAGATAATTTAAGGCTTTAATCTTGAAATTTCTATTATAATAACTGCACACAGATGCAGACTTAGAGCAGATTCTGTTGATTCAATTGTACCATCCTTTCGGTCGAACTATATATACATATAATAAGTATCACACTTATTCTTATTCTACTCACTCTAGATCATAAATTCACCATTAACTACGTGAAAAATTAAACTAGTCTAAATTTTCCAAAAGTTAAAAGGCTACATTCATTCACAATGTACACATGGGCGGATTCATAGGGTAGTTTATGGGGCACATGAATCCTCTTCTCTTTCAACTTAGGTATTTTATATCTATAATTTTTAGAATTAGTCTAATATTATATGTTGCTACCCATGCTTCATAAATACTGAAATATTTACTTGGTTAAATATTGAGTTATTTACCTGAAGGAACAAAAATCAATTCCTACTTAATACTTGATTTTTTTTTTTTCATTTCTTTAGTGGCGCACCTATGTTATAAGAATCCTAAATGTACATCTACTATGAACCATAAAAATTCGTCATTCATGACTAGTTGAAATTAAATGTTTTAAGCATATCATATATAGGATTGAAATCAAAATAGTCCAACACCTAAAAATGAAAAGAGCAAATTAAAAATATGAAAAGTAATATTAAAAGAAACTCATAGAACAATACCTCTAAGACTCTCTTGAAGAAATGTATGGTCAAAGCAGAAGAAACCAAAGCAAATCTAAGATCTTCATTTGGGAAAATGGCAAAAGAAACGAGACCAGCAAGAAATGCAGGACTATACAAAAAAAGCATGCCTTTTTTACTCTCAATTCTAGCCTTCTTCTCATTCTCACTTTTACTTGATACAAAGAACTTGGAATACTGCATATGCTTTCCTTTTATTTCAGAAAATCCAGCATTTGCTAAAGAAGCAACACTTATAACAGACATTGTAGTAATGAATAGAGATGGTGGTGGAGGGTATAGAAATTTCAGCAACGTAGACATCACCATTTTCCCACTTCTTGTTCTGTAATTGAGTATATTTTAAGGAAATATTGTGTATATAAGAAAGCAACAAACACCCTAGTTTTTGTGCTATTTGTACTCTTGTTGGATTTAGGTGTTTGACAAGAATATATGGTGTATTTCACTAGTTGGAATATCAGAATTTTAAGAGCCACAATTATGTGGTAGTAACAATTTTTCAGAAAAAGATGGAAAGGAGATATACATTTAAAGTTATGACTAGAATTTGGACAGGCAAAAGACCTACGTGGTCACAAATTTTGCCAGTAAAATTTTGTAGGTTGGTTAGCGACAATGACAAGGGTAGGGGTAGGCATTCGACTCAGATTATCTATAAATCGAATCGATTATTTGTTATTGATTTATCGATATCGGTTTGTCGATTTATCGATTTCGATTTTGAAATTTTCCTAATCGAGTTATCAATTTCGATTTTGATTTTGTCCTTTTCGATTATTGGTTTATCGATAAACCGATGAGAAATACTAAAAAAATAAAAAATAAAAATAAAAGAAAATTTTAATTTTTTTTAATTTTTTTTATCCTTATTCTATAATACCTTTTCCTTTACCTAAGTCTCTAACCCTATTATTTCATCTACCACATTTGAGGAATGATCATATTTAAAGCTCAAGGGAATGAAGTTCAAATTAATGGAAAATAGAATTAGCCATGATGATGTATTTTTATTTTTTTTTATACCGTTGGAGTGTTGGTGGCAAACATTTGATCCCTTACTTTAGTTTCGTTGCATGTGCCTATTGACACAATTATTATATTATAAACGGTGTTAGTCTTATTTTAGCTTCTTTTGGTCCATATTAGTTGTGAGCACGTGATTTTTGCCCTGTACGAATTACTCCAAAAGAAATCCAAAATAAAATAATTTTTGATAGTTTGCAATTGTTCTGAATTTTTGTGTTATTGTTTGCATTTGTCTGTGCATGTCTATTTGTTTAAATTAATATAAAATACAAAAATATGTTGCATTTGCATCTTTTGGTTTAATTTTACAGTTAGGATTAATTAAGTAATTTGTTTTACAAAAATGTAAAAAAAATCATCACAAAAAAAAAATTAGCCAAGTTGCATTTTTATCGTTTAAAGGTCTAGTTGTGTGATTTTATTTTAAATTGATATTTAATTTTGTGTGTTAATTATTAGTAGAAGTTAATTTGATTTTTTACAATTTAATATAGGATTTTAATGTTTTAAATTAGGAATTAAAATGAAGAAAACAACAAAAATAATGAGAAAAATCGGACTAGGCCGTTCAAATTTAACCCAAACCAGGCCCAAAAACACCTTCTTAAACCGGTCCAATTGACCAGACCTCTCAGACGTCCAAAACGATGTTGTTCCATGGCCAGGGAATCTCAGCCGTCCATTGATCATGATCCAACGGTTCAAAATACACCCATTAACCCGTCTCATAACCCGTACCCATTACCCGATTCAAACCGACCCCCTACTTACCCAAACGACGTCGTTCTTATTAAGTTAGCTGATCCAGGCTGTTGATCTCGTTTGATCAAACGACCTGGATTAATTCATCCCCCTACTATATATTCCCAACAAACACCTCACCCCCCCCCCCCCCCC
>MU722387.1:14493-30624 GCA_026770625.1 Nicotiana glauca
ACCTCAAATTCCCCCCCCCGGCCAACCCTCCTTGTCTCTCCATCGTCTCTATCAGAGACGACTCTTCCCAAAACCTAGCGCCGCCCTCCTTCTCCATCGCCTGAAACTTGGCGGCAACAATGCCGCCGGCCACCCAAATAACACCCCTAACCTTCTAGCCACCCTCTCCACGAATCCATTTTCCGTTTACTTCGAATCTCAATGGAACTCTTCGAATCTTCAATCGAAGATCATTCAAAAAACCTCAGCTTCTCCGATTAACACCAAACTTACACCACTAAGCCTCCTGACCTCCCTCGTTCCTAAACCACCATTGGTTTTGTTCGCATATCGTTGGAACTGTTCGAATTCCAAATCAAACAAAACAGAACCCTAGAAGCCAAGAGCTGAAGCTTGTCCGAGATTATGGGAATTTGAGGTCGTTAATCGACCTTAGTCGAGTGTTCTCAATCGAGAACACTCGATTAAGGTCCGTTTAACCTCAAAAAATTCGAGTCAAAGTCAATGAGAGCGAAGTCCATTTGGTCTGATTCCGAGGTATTTCTGTTATTTTTCCTTTTTCCATTTTTTGTTGTTGTTTATCTGTTCAGTTTTCGCTGTAATTCGTTTTGTCCAGTATTTTTCTCCTTCTCATCAGACCTTTTATTTGTTCCAGTTTCATCATAGTTTCTGTTTGTTGTCGATTGTCACTGTTATAATTGTTGAATCGATTTTTAATAGCTTCGTCGATTAGTTAGTTTCCTGATAGCCCCATGTCATGTTCAAGACCACTCGAATCTCCTGTACCCCTCCTAATTGTGTCAAATCGTATGGCCCAGATCACCTGTTTGTTTGTTTTATCCTGAATGTTTGTTTCTATCTTTGTTGTCTATCCTTTGAGTTCAGTATACCACAGTGTTCCTTGCTCATGTTTAGTTTTAATGTGGATTTGTGTTAATTGATCCTCCTGAATCATTGAATCTTTCGTTTGTTGTAACATTGTTTGATCTAATTTAAGTTCAATGTTCGTTTGAGTTTGCTGAGTTAAATAACAGGTTTAGGGTCTGATAGGAATTGAACCTGAGATCACCTTCGAACCTTAGTCTGTTAAGTGTTAGGTCTTCCCCCTTAAGAGCATTGATTATAGCTGATAAGGTGCAGAATCAGGAGTAGGGTAAATCACAAGGTTGGTGTAAGGGTTAGTTTGGGGAATTAAATCACTGGAATAATCGACTAAAGATTGCTGAACAATTAAGGTCTATTAGTGGATTGAATAGGGACAAGGATAAGTGGGATTAAAATAGTAAAAGACAACTAGTAGTGGAGGACAACTTTCTGATTTTAAAGCTTAAAATAAGTCAAATTACTGTCCACTAGTTGCCTGAAATCAGGAAAGGGAAAGAGTTTGAAAAAGATATAAGGGGGACTTAGACATTTTTCAGAGAACACACACAGAGAGGATATTGAGAAAATACTCTGAAATTTAGAGAGCATTCTTGAAAACTTTTTTTAAAATTAAGCTCTTCTACAGTTTGAGAGAAATTTGAGAGAGTATTAAAGCTGTAAAAAAAACAGAGGGAAATGTTGGAAGTCTTACTGTTCCATTGAGTTTTTGTCTCTACTGGTTCAATTTCAAGTCTATGTGGGTTCAAATCAGTATGTTTTAGCTTCCTATTGTTGTTACTTCTTCGTCACTCAATTCTGGCTCTTGTGGGTTTAATTTGAGTTTCAACTTGCCTTGTCGCTGCTAGTTGTGATCGCTGTCTGTTACCTATTGCTGCCTACTTTGCTCAAATTTCAGGTAATTTTTCAGCTCCAAACTAATGTAGGAAGGACTGAATCAGTCACTGTGAATTGATATTTGAAGAAATGATATAAGGCTCCTTTTAATTTGATTTTAGCTCATTTGTAGTCATATTAGTCATATTAGTCATACTAGTTTGAATATTAGTTTGAATGTTAGACTCACAGTAGCAGTAATGGAGATTCAGATGATTTGAACAATTTATAATTTGTATTAACCAGACTGTGTTGGATTATTTCCGTTAGTTTACTCATGTACATAAAAATATTGGATGTAATTAGTTGTAATCAATTAAATTCTGAAGTAAAACTTGTGCAGCAGTAAGATCACCTGAACTGTACTTGATAATTTAGACGGTGTCCTTAGATTGTGGGTGCCACGCCTAGTATATTAGTTGATGTGAAAATTAATTTTCACATCAGTTGTTGGATAAAAATAGCAATTGGTTGTACTCTTATCTTCATATTATACGTGTTCATGAATTGAAATAACTGAAAATATCAATAATTAGACTTTGTAAGGCATTAACATTGTTTTGGGGCATTTGGAATATTTGATTTGAACCGGATTGTCACCTGCAGCTTTGATAAGGAAATCAGGAAATACTCACATAAGTTGAAGAATACAATGCTTTGATGGGTAGAATCATGATTACTCTAGTGGTCTATTGAATTTTCATCATCAAGCAGATTAGAATGTCAAACGTCCATGAATTAATTAATGCGAGCTATAAGTTGAAATTAGAGATTGATTGGACTGTTTAGGCTTACACTTCGGCGTGATTTTTGCTCTCGCCAAGGCTTGACCTTGGAACCGCGAGATCCAGCTACAACTGGGCGTGAATAATGGCATTTTAGGCCAACATCTCCAATAGTAGGCCCAAAGCGTTGGGGCCTTTATATTTTTGAATAAATCGCTGAGCATGCTTCTTTCATTTACTTCATAAGCTTTTGGGCCTGAATGGTTTGAGAATATTTTTTAAGGTTTGACCTTTTATCATTTTTAATTAATTAGGACTTTTCTTCATTTTAGAGACAAATAAATAGAAAACGATAGTCGCTTTAGGATATCCTTAAATAATAAACGAGACGAGCCTCGCCAAATAACAATGTAAACTGCGGGACCCTCATAATGTATATATAAAAAAAATACTTAGATTCTGGGATGGGCCGTCTAGTAAATTTCACGGCCTTCCCAAAATAATAACGTGCTAGTATCTTTAGGCGCGTCTTTTAATAATTTATTTTCTTAAATTCGGGTGCACATTTATGTGACCCAAATCCAAATCTCAACGGAGTCGAAATGTGTCAACAACCACGGGTGCATTGATTGCGATGTGGTTTGAGACGCATTTTCACGACGTTGCAATTCTATTAAAAATAACAATAAAGCGGTAAATAATCTCTAAAATTGCACTATTGGATAACCTGTATAAAAATCGGATATTAAGCCATTTATAACAGTTTAAGCGACCGTGCTAGAACCACGGGATCCGAGGGTGCCTAACACCTTCCCTCGGGTCAACAGAATTCCTTACTTAGAATTTCTGGTTCGCAGACTTCATTTGGAAAGTCAAAAATTTTCTCGATTTGGGATTCAAGATAAACCGATGACTTGGGACACCAAAAGCCAAACCTTTCGTAAGTGGCGACTCTGATTGATTAAATAATACCATTTCGAATAATGTCACTTTAAATGGAAAAACTCCCTTGTACATTTATCCTCCGGGGTATGTGCGCAAAAAGGAGGTGTGACATTAGTTAGGCATGTTTATAGATATATACTTTCCGTAGAATCCTGCAAATTTTCTTATTGGTGTAATTGATAACCGAATCGATAAGCCTCAAAAATCGAAAAAATTGAAACCTTATTGAAACGATAACGATAAGCATATGTACAAATTGATAATCGATAAGTAATTATCGATAAGGGTCAAAATCGAATTGATAAATCGAACGCACACCCCTAACAAGGAAATTCAATTAAAAAATTGAATTTTTGTCAATTCTAGGATTCAAACCTACAACCTAAAACAATTTTTCAGTTATCTTTGTCACCAAACTAGAAGTAGGAGATTCAACAATTATACACAAAAGTGATTTTACCATGATTATAATTTTGCGACGAAACGGATTCGATCCTTGGGTCCATGTAACTCCCGTTCTTACCTAAAATGTTTGGTAACATCATGTTTGGATCATTGTTCTCCGTCGTTTTATAATATATTGTATTGTACTGTATCGTATTGTATCGTATCGTTTTATGAATACAATATTTGAATAGATTGTATTGTTTGTCATTGTTAAATAATATTTTGCTGTTTGGTTTGATTGTATCGTACTGTACTGTAACTGATAAGTTTACTAAAATACCCTCAATTATTTAAATATTGAATTTATCAAAAATTATGCATAAATAATTTTTTTAAAATAAAACAGAAGAAGGCAAAAAACTTTAAGAAAGCAGAACAGAAGAAGGCAAAACAAAGGAGCACAACTAATTAGAATTGAGTTAAAAGCAAATTAGGAGAAAAAGTAAAATAGAAGGCGGCAAAACACCTTTAACGTTGGCGGCAGAAGTAATGAAAAAAAACAAGGCGTAATACATACGGAGACACCTAAAGTTGGCACGATCTTTCACTTAGACACTTAAACTAGGCCTCTTTCCAGTTAGACACGTTTCTTAAGCAATTCTCATACCAATTAGACACTTAAACTAGGCTCTAACCCATGACTTTTCTGGATAATATAACAAATCCCTACAAATATCCTTACAAATAAACTTAACTTCATAACTAGATTTAAAGCACCTCCAAAATTATTTTCTCCTTTCCCCTCCTTTCCATTTCTTATGTCAAGTAGACCATATATGCCTGGCACACATCCTAAATTCAGCATTGGGTAAAACTTCATTCAAAGCTGCAGCAAAACCCTACACAATAATTAATAAACCAGCAAAAAACGTGTCTAATTGGTATGAGAATTGCCTAAGAAACATGCTTAATTGGAAAGAGGCCTAGTTTAAGTGTCTAAGTGAAAGATCGTGCCAACTTTAAGTGTCTCCGTATGTATTATGCCAAAAAACAAAGTAGGTTAAAAGTTGGAGATTTGGAGTTAAAATAGAAGAAAAAAAAAGGTAAAGGGTAAAATAAAATTTTGGAGTGATAAGTTAGGGCATAATTGGAAAGAAAAATAGGAAACGATCTCACCACACCAAATCGATTGTTTCAAAAAAGGGGACGTTTCATTGTTCCGAAACAATGGATTTAACAATACAATACAACCAATTTTAATGAAACAATCAAAACAAACATTATTTTAGGATAACAATACAATACGATACAACGAGGAACAACCTTCCAAACAAGCTGTAGTTTCACTTTAAGGGCCGTTTGGCCATAAGAAATGGGAGAAATTAAAAAATAGCCAGATTTACAAGTAGTCATTCAAAAATAGCTATAGTTTCAAAAGTAATCGAAATTTAGCCACTGTTCATGTAAAGATAAATCTGAACGAAAACACCATTCAAACTCCGAAAAAATACTCCAGCATATTATATACTGGAACTCCAGCCTAATATACTAGAATTCCAGTATAATATACTGGAGTTTGGAGCACCGGTGCTCCAGTCTCCACTATATTATACTGGAACCAACAAAGTATACCGGTCCAGCATAATATGCTGGAAGTTCATACACAGATGCACCAAACTCCAGTATATTATGCTGGACCGGTCTCTATTGCAGCAAAATAGTGGCTATTTTTCATTGACTTAGCAAACGCTGATTATTTTTGAATGACTAGTCCGAAAACTGGCTAGATCGTGCTATTTTAACGGGGAATTAATTAGATTGGCAAAGATCACTTTAGTCTGCGGCCGGAACTATTTATAATCGGTAGCCGCAAAAGCGTATAAAGTTATATATTAGTTGTGTATAACATACAGAAATATAAACGCCGGTTATTTTTGAATGACCAGTCCGAAAACTGACTACATCGTGCTATTTTAACGGGGAATTAATTAGATTGGCAAAGATCACTTTAGTCTGCGGCCGGAACTATTTATAACGGTAGCCGCAAAAGCGTATAAAAGTTATATATTAGCTGGGTATAACATACAGAAATATATATATATATATATATATATATATATATATATATATATATATATATATATATATATATATGTGTGTGTGTGTGTGTGTACAAAAAATACATAGAATATATATGTTTATCGGCTATTATTTTGCGAGCGGCTATACAGTGTAATTTTCCTATAGATTTTAGGCTGCAACACAAAAACTATCATTGGTTGGACGATTCACATTAAACAAGTAATTAACACATATTTCCACTATGAGAATAACTTCATTAGCTTGTCTTATACAAGAATAATCCATAAACAAAAGCAACTGAATAAGTTCCAAACAAATAATCAAGTCCCAGAATTACTAGTAATACATATAAATACTACAAAAGAAAACACTGAATCAACAGTTTGTATGGTTTTCCTATTACTATAAACATATAAGATGGTTGAAAAAAAATTGTTAATATCTTCAATTTGTCAAAAGGTGGTGATTCCTAAGGTTATATCTTCTTGTAACTGAATTCTCAGCAACTTCTTCAGGATATACAAAGTCAGGATCCTTTAATTTGTCAACATCTTCTGGTAATTCAGCTTCAATCCAAGAAGACCAATCCACATCACTATCTGAATCCTCATTCTCCATTTCATATGATAAGTACTTCTTTTGTTTCTGAATTCCATTAACCTTCTCCACTAGTGTCAGTAACATTTGATGATTCAACACTTCATAATCTCTGCAATATGTTTGCACAAAAAGAAGATAAACAACAACAACAACAACGGCATACCCAGTGCGGTCCCGCTAGTGGGGTCTGGGAAGGATAGTGTGTACGCAGACCTTACCTCTACCTTGTGAAGGTAGAGAGGCTGTTTTCGATAGACCCTCGACTCAAGAAACACAGATAATTGCATAATAAGAAGATATGTAGAATTTTTATGAAAATTTGCTATGCTAGAAAGAGAAGATTAAGTTTTTTTCTATTGTTTGTACCTGTATGTCCAAATGGAATATAGAAGTTGGCACGACGCGAGTAACACAAATAGAGACCTAACTATGCTCACAGTCCACGCTTGATCATCGATTTCACTTGTTCCATATCGAAGTATGGCTACTTCAATCAAGAATGTGAGGCATAACCCTATAAAAAACCAGAAATGATGAAGCAGCAATGAGCATAAGAGGATTTAGAAGAAAAGAATATAGTTTGGAAAAAAGAAAAGAAGTGATATTTACCTATGTAAAGTCTAGGTCTCACATTATAAGTCTGTTTCGTGCTAGTGAACATGTAGAGAAGAAAGATTGACAACGAATAGAGCAAGAACGCTTTGATCAATCTTGATTCAAGAAGCATGGCATTGTGCAATGCGAACAACTTGTCTATGGCAAGGAACATGCTTGCTTGTTTAGACTCAAAGGTTTCCTGTTGACACAATTAAAGAAATTCATGAACTAGTACTAGAAATCTAAGACAATGATGATATTATACTAACTTAAAGTTGCTTTCCTTAATATGAATTAACAAACCTGAGCAGCTAATATAATTTTTGATTTCTCAACAAGATGATCATGTGTTTGCTGGAGTTGTTTTTGCCGTCTAAGAAGCTCCTGTTGTTGCTCGTGCCCGAATTGAGCCAACTGTTGCAGAGTTCCCCTGCAAAAGTATTAAGATTGCAATACATCAGCCTAACAAATTTGGCCAACAACAAGTAACCTACATATCATCCGTGAATAAAAGGGCAGCCCAGAATACGAAGCATCCTGTGTTCACGTAGGATCCAGGGAAGGGTCGCACCCCAAGGGGGTGTTATGTAGGCAGCCTACCCTGATGCAAGTATCAGTGGCTGATTCCACGGCTCGAACGCGTGACCTATAGGTCACGTGGAGACAACTTTATCGTTTCTCCAAGGTTTCCCTTCTCAACTGTGTTATAGTACCTAGAAAATGTAGAGTAATAACTTGCTATAACCAATTAAATTGTACTGACAGCATAAGTTATGAGAATCGCACAAGTTATCGTCGATGGTTTTACCTGCTCTCTTCCATTGCTTGAGACTGAGTTTTGGTGAGGAGTTCAAGGCCATTAATAGCTTCAGATTGTCCATCCAAAAGTTGTTTCTGTTTATCCAAAGCTTGGCCAGCAATATTCCCAATATCATCAGCTTTAGTCTGCAATTTGTCCATCCTAGAAGTCATTTCATCCCCAACTTTCACAATCTTATTCTCAATTTCCTCAGTTCCATTAGCTAATCTATTAATCCCATGGTCTAAACTAGTATAAGATTCATGAACAATTGCCATGTTTTCCTGCAAAGTCTCCTTCATTATCGCCTGGCCTTTGCTCAACTCCAATTGAGAAGCTGCTATTCCTTTCGATTGCTCCAAAATTGCTTCTGACTGTCTTGACACAGAGTTTACACTATCCTCAATATTCTTGGAAGTCTCTGCTACTCGTTGAGTTCGAACATCAATCGAGGCTAAAGATTCTTGTACATTTTTCGAGTTTTCTAACAGCAATTCCCCTACTTGTAACATGTTCTCTAGTTTTTCCTCAGCAAATTCAGCAGAAACTTGCAAATTGTTCACCAAACTCTCTATTGAAAACTTCCATGCATCCATCCTGCAATTATTGAAAAAGCATAAGACCTCAATATTAACTTTCACTAAAGCAAAAAAGGAGAAGATATTCAAGGTGGAAAAAAGAATGGGAGCCTCGGCGCAACCGGTAAAGTTGCTACCATGTGACCAAGAGGTCACGGGTTCAAGCAGTACAAACAGCCTGTACAATAGACCCTTGTGGTTTCCTTCACTGGACCTCGCACATACACCGGGCTGCCCTTAATATTCAAAGTGGAAAAATAGTAAAAACTTACTGCAACTGATGGCAAATTGCACCAATTTCAAGAAGGAACTCCAAATAAATTTTCAGAACATCAGTATCCATTTTCTTGAGACAATTTGTCATTGGTGATTTTGCATCACAATAAGGCAAAGGAGATCTTCCAGTATGCTGCTGAAAACAATCACATAAATTCCAAGAAAGTCTAGACCTTAATTCTTCATCAGGAAGAGCTTTTGAACACACAGCAAATACACTTTGATAAGCTCTCTGCCAACAAGAATCAGGGACTAACATCTTTTGTTTAGCGTTTTCGATCAGTTTAAGTCCCTTTTCATTTTTATAAACTTCCATTGAGAATTCAGACACCAACTTAACCATTCGACTTTTCGAAGAATATTTACTGTTTTCTTGTTTATTATCATTCTTGTTATTAGTTGTAGATGAAAAGAACCAACCCTGTGATGATGAACTTTGTGACACCAAAACTAGCAACACAAGCAACCATTTTCGCATATGAATTCCACCCATTTTTGTTCTCAATCCGCACAACAACTCTGCAACCAAAGAAAAAAGGTTGTGACTTTCTTTTTCTGTTAATATAACCTTATTATAATAGATAGTTTGAAACTACACGCAGAAGTAACTGATAAGTATATAAATAGTTGGGAAAATGGCGGCAACTACTTGGGGAGAAAGTATCGTGGATTTTTTTAAAAAAGAATTTGCTTAAAGGATAATATTATACACTTGACTTGGGTCAGAATTAACATTTAGTAAGGAACTCTTTGTGTAAATATGGCTGCCGAAGAGTCCAAAAATAGAGCGGTTACGGCATAGAAAAAGAGAATTATTAAAGAATAAAATATGCATGCATGCATGAAGCTTTACAGTTAAAAGAAAGGGACAGAAAGAATTAAATATGTGAATCTACAGATATCAGATAACAAACTGTAAACGCAAGAAACTTATATGTTTAGATTACTTTACATTTACACTTGACTTGATGCGCCTTATTTGATGTGGTAAAACTAATTACTAATAACCAAGCATCAGCATTTAATTAATACATTTCCAAGTGAACAATTGCCTATTTAGTAAGATTAAGAAAAAGGAAACAAAACTTTGCTATCATAAAGGGATAAAAAAGATTGAAGAAAAAGAAATTCATTAAATTATTTTCAATTAAAACAAATAGCAAAGCATATATAATCAGTAACTTTTTAAGTGACAGACTCGGTAATGAAATAAATATTACTTAATATAGAGCCAAAAAACAGAAACGGGAAGACAACGTGTACCTGGATTAATCCCTCGGACAATGAATCTAATAATAGGTGTCTTTGATTAATCATAAAGTGTAAGAACCGTTATGAGTTTCGCGCCCTTTCAGTATCGGTTGTGTCCGTTTCTCTATTTTCCTGTTTTTTTTTTTTTCTTTCTTTGTAAGATACACAAATTGTACATACATTATTTAGTGGTGTTTCTTTCCGTCTTTTTCTTTTTTCTTTTTCTTTTTTATTTTGCATATGACGATTGAGTTGCTGGGTAACTTGTAGTGGCAAAGATTAAAAATAAATAAAAACAAGTCAAAATCCTCGAAGCACGTTGTCACAAGGGCATAAACTTAATTTTTTTTAACTAAAATTAGAAAAGTGAGAATATTTGGGCGCTATTACGATTATAATTAGTACAGACATGTTATACTACAGTTTGAATTTTGCACATTTATCAAAATAAGTGATATAGCATCTTAATATAACGTTTGACCGCGAGGAATTAAAGAATTCAACCAAGAGTACATTTTCGATATCTGGAGAATATTTTTAAGGGGGTTGGTCGTATTATAGCACAAAAATACAGATGAAGCAAAATGAATACGGGGGAGAGAATATAAGCATTCTGCTACTTCTATTTCATCCAAAATTAAATGGAAAAAAATATACAATTGTTCTGATAAATGACAACCACAATAGACTTGTATTAACCCAAATTGATCATACAAATCTAATAACTAACTAACTATAAGTTAGACATTTTGCAAATAAAGACACTATCGAATTGTGATTCATCCCTTTCAATTGTTCTACAACGTCACTATAGCATATTCCAGCCTTGTGTTCCTCTAGATTGTTATTTTTCCAACAAAATCTAGTTATGGGAGAACTGAGAAAGTCAAAAGGGAGGAATAGGAATGACAAAACAGGACAACGTCAAAACAAAGATCTATACCCTCTATACATGGGCCCGCCCAAAAATCATGTGCATCGCCTAAAATTACAGTTGAATCAACGGTTTCTGCCACCTAAACCTACTTGAATCGAATATTGTGTTGCTTGCCGAAACAGAATGTAAGCTCATATGCTTAACCACATTCGGAGGACAAAAGTTATATTACCACCACGGAGACGTCCCTGCATCAACTGCCACACTGATATCATCTGCTGAAGCTAGTGCTGCTTCTTTGCGAGATTTTACATGCCCCATAGAAGATATTGGTCAGCCATTTAGAAGATTAGTTGTAGATCCGAACAGGCTTCTCAAAAGTATGTCGGTTCTGCAGTACCAATATGAGCCAGTTATACACCAACAATTAAAAGCTGGTAATATCACTCACGAACTAGTAGTAAACATGATCAAATTAGCTTTCTGTTGGCTTACTAAATAAGGACACGTTCAGAATTATTTCTCTTTGTAAAAGGTAAGTCAAACAATATGTTAATGATATTTGAAAGGTTAATCTTACGTGATATTTTCAATATAACAATACCATTGAGCCCACAGGTAAAAGATTAAGAGAAACCAATTTCAAGCAACCAAGAATCATGAAGTACTTTTATATTCTTAGCTGGTTAGCATATATTCATGTATACAAAAGTATTCTCTTGTCCAGTGGCATGTTAAATCTGGAGTAAGTGTTTCCTTAAGTGGACGGATGGGGTAATTGTTGCTCAACCAGTGTTAAAAGACATCTCACCAAGAAAAGACCTCAAAAATTTTAGCTGTTAGCATACCTGGTTGCTAGCATATGACCTTTTAGGAGCATTGTCAGCATGCTCTAATCCAAGATACTGCTCCCACGCACCATAAACATCTCTCCTCTGGAAACCAGTTAGGAGAACAAAATAACCGAACATTATACACATGGACGATAGAGAGAGAGGTGGAAAGAAAAAGGGCAAATACCTGAAAGCGATTGGACACAATATCTGAATCCTGGAGATAGTCAGGACGGCCCATGGACAAAAACGCAAACTTCCACTGCATAGTGAAAATAGAACATGTAAATAAGTAAAATAAATAAAACACATGTATCTTCTTTACTAAAAGTGAATAGAGAAATTTTCCAAGATTACTCACTATAGAAACAAGAATGCAAAGCAAGAAAGATTGAGTACCTTAGAAAACTCCTCATCTGGAACCTGCAATTTTTTCTGAATGCGGGCTTTAACTTCAGTCAGTGTCTCACCCTCATGAATAACCAGGAAAAAGGGCTCCCCAAAGTTTTGTACGTGCTGCAAAGGGAATGGAATTAGAAATAGTTAATTGAGAAAAGAACTTCCACCCGTATACACTGATTGTAACTATTGCTACATAAGCACTTTTCAATTTCTACACATGTACTTACTGCTTGATTTTGAGTCGTGTCCTTCATAAAATGGTAAACATGAATCAAGCGATCATGAGGACCCAGGTTTTTCTCCTCTTCGGGGATCTGTAATAAGAAAAGCTTGTCATCAATTAGATAACCATCTAAGACATGTCCTTCAACTATTGCAAGAACTCTAACTGAAGGCTATAAACTTAAATAAACAGGACAACACCAGTGACATAATCAAAGCCTATTGGACCAGCTGGACAACAGATACTCAACCCTGCCCGCACAGCAGCACCACAACATTAAGGGAAAGAAGTGCAGTCATCCACCAGTACACACTTTATTCGCAAAATATGACAGCAACAACTAACAACAAAAACATCATCATTCGTGTCAGTAAAATTCAAAGTTAAGTCCATCCGCAGGACCCTTAACTTCTCCAGCCACAAAGAGTTCTGACTACAACCCCCTAATCACCCCTGCTTCCCTTAATCAACACATTAATCTCCCCAGAGTACAGCTGCCCACTAATGATTTACAAGGGACTAGCTCTCCAGAAAGACATTTGTCCGGTTGAATAGAAGCTGCTTCATTAGCACATTGTCGCACTTAATTGCAATTTTTTCTTCATGATGTTCACAAATATTTCTGGTAAGGACACATAAAAATATCAACTGGCACATGATTCTGCAGATATCTTTGACAGGAAAAACCATTCTTTGTGCAACTTTTTTTAGGCAACTGAACTGCAAATTTCCACCCCAGGACTGTGAATTTGATATCTAGATTGGGTTTACGGAATAATAAAACCTTATAATTAAATTCCCAAACCAAAATTAGATAAACTCTTCGATACCCAAAATAGAAAAACATAAGTTTCCTATTGTCAGAATGAAAATGTGTGGCCCGGACACCACGGTTATCAAAAACAAAGAATGATGTGTAGCTCATGCTTGCCAGCTTTTGCATTGGGTAGAGCAATTATAACAAGCGAAACACACCTACGGCATATCAACGACATCTAAGATTGGTTTGAACAGATTTAAAGCAAAGAGAGTGAGAGCCCATATAACTATTTCATCAAAGTATACTGGATGATCTAGTTGGGAAGAAATGAGACGATCATAAAGATTTCACTGAAACATTCAAATAGATGCAGAGTCACCCCTAACTGCATATCCCAGCAAAATCAGAACTGCTCTTCTGCATAAAATAAAGGAAACCAACAACAGAATATTCAGCGTACCTCCTCTGCACGCAAGGTCCAGTATTGATCATTTATGTTCTCAATCCTTTCAGTAGGTGGAAAAATCTGCAAAATAAATATGGAGGATATGTTGGAAATGCTACCAAGAAGCAAAACTGAGAAGCACGATGCTGCATGTCCTTTCATGAATTTTTATCTACTTCAAAATGCATTGAATCGTTTGTGTTTGTTGTCTGTCTTTTTATGTGTATTTATGTGTGTTGAACTGTAATATATGTCTGTATGTATAGGCACGTACACATGCACAGAACCTTATAAGATTGGAAGATCATTTAGAAAACAAAGAAAGGGTTATGTATAATTACTCCAACAGCAGCTTTATCTGTTTCAGAAGATACAAAACTACAGCAGAAGTTATGCAACATAAATGGTACCTTATAAATTTTGTGGTAGAAAACTTCCAGCAATCTCAGTTCAGCATCTGGATGTGACAACTCAACCTATTCCATAACATGAGACAAGATCAGCAAATTTGACCTTACAGAAATAGATCTTAAAGAAATGAATTTCTAGAAGTTTATTGATCAGAGAACCATCCAATAAAGTAAGCTAATTACATGACATTACATTCAGTATGCACATGAGGTAGTCCTCTCTAAATGAACAGTGGCATTGTATGTCTGGGGCAAGACACAAGGTTTTTCCTACATTTCTTCCAAGTTTCTACTTGCAGGTTTAAAAGTTGCGTGGTAAAAACTGTTAAAAGATGGCATTCACATATTTTCATCAAGGCATCACATTTTATAGCAATTTAATTCAAAAGTACCTTTGTCTTGAGATGATTAAGGACATCATCTACAGTACTTTGTTTCGGCAATCTAATAGTATGGATTGTCACCTGAAATGAACAGCCGAAGATTATATATTAGAGCATAGGAGACTGTATAAACCTTATCAAAAGAGGCTTTGCATAAAAAGTATAAAGCACGTGTTACACTTACTTCATCTTTTGCAGAATTATAGAAGGCGACTTTGAGAGTTTTTAAGCACTGCAGCTCTGGTAACGGAATATCGAGGACTTCATAGTACAAAATGTCTGAAGTCTATCCAAAGAGGAGGGATGGTAAGAAAATGTAGTCAGCTGTAAATAACTAAGACACATAAAATTTTAGTTACACAGAAAAGTGCCAAGTAGACCTAACCAGAGTAGACGCTGTTCCTACAACTACCTGATTATAGTGAACAAGCATTTCTGTAAGACGGTCCACTCCTTGATACTTTATTGGCTGAGGTTTTGGTTGTTGTGAGTAGCAGTTATGTGATGTAAGCCTTATTTTTGATGGATCATCCAAGCCAAGATGGCGAGCCAATCTTTCAACTACTTCATCATAGTTGTTCTGCTTCGACCTGGAGTTTGCTTATCATCAATGAGTCAAACAATACAGGAAAAAGCTTCTCACCAAATTTACTGAAACAGATACATACAACTCAAGTCTGAAATCATCCTCCTTGGGTTTCTCCAATGAGCGGAAGCGAACAACCTGGAGATATCACATGGAAAACACATAACCACGATAAAGATCAACATTTTGAGATTTACAAGACATTAAAGGAAAACTATAATCTTAGCTATCAAGCTCGAAAAATATTCAGAGTTCTTTTGAAACTTAACACCAAAGAAAAGGCAGGAGTACTACCAAAGGGACTGCCTTTATCAAAGGGACATTTTTTATTTCAGAGAGGTAACTAGCGATCTAGCTCCAAGAGGCAATATGACATATTATGGTGCAACACATACCTGGCGATTGTGCACGTACTCTAAAAATGAAGGAACATCAGGAAATCGATATTGTTCACTAGTTTGACTTCGAAGGGGTTTCTGAAAACAGATAATGTCCCCATCTTCAAGCTGCAAAAGCAGAGGAGCATCATATAACCAATCCAGTAGAAGAAACAATAACCAGAATAATTGAAAGCAATTGGCCATGCCAGTGAAGGCATAACAATATACCTATGGCAAGTGATAGCACATACCTGACTGCCACGAAATGTTAGCTTCCAATCAATGGGTTCACACATCACGTTGGGATCAAATTTTATTTCCTGTCAATAAAACATGATATTAAGCATAACCTGAAAAGTCACCTATATTACTATCTTATATTATTAAAAGGAGAGGATAAAGCCCTCTCCTTAAGCCAAGTGGCAGCATAATAAAAAGCCACATGGCATAATTAGTTACTAATTAGTTTTTTAGTTAATTAATAGTTATTAGTTATTATATTTGAATTTAAATATTTATAAAAACGAAAAAAATAAAAAATAGAAAACTACCATATATATATATATATATATAGAGAGAGAGAGAGTAGTTTCAAGTTGGAGTTTTAAAATTATTTTAAAATAAAAAAAAATTAACTATACTAATAAGTTTTTTAGTTAATTAATAGTTATTAGTTATTATATTTAAATTTAAATATCTATAAAACTGAAAATAATAAAAAATGAAAAACTATTATATATATATATATATATATATATATATATATATATATATCGGTTACTTTATTTTAATTAATAAATATAGATATCTCATAATTAGTTATAATAAAAAAAT
>MU722387.1:32014-74172 GCA_026770625.1 Nicotiana glauca
ATATATATATATATATATATATATATATATATATATATATATATATATTGATTACTTTATTTGGATTAAAAAATATAGATATCTTATAATTAAATATATAAAAAACGAAAAATAAGGATTTTTTTATATTAATTTAATTTATTCATTAAAATTTAGATAATATTATTAAGAACAATAGAATAAAATTTAAAATGAAAAATATTTCTAGAGTAATAAATTATAAATCTTCTCATATATGACAAAAAGAAAGCGAATATTAAATATTGCTTAATTTAATAAAAATAATATAGAACAAAAAAGTTATTCACTAACTATATAAGTACATTTGATTCATTATTGGGTATATCGTATTGACAAGTAAGATGACAATTGAATTTTATTAAAGTAATACAATCTAATAGAATAAAACAAGCCCGATCATAATTTAATTTAATTAATATTTTTTAATACTGACCGCGCATCGCGCGGGTACGACTATTAGTTGAGAGTTAACAAACTCGGAGCAATATAAGAAAAAAAAATTACCTCAAAGAGTTCAATCTCTTCCTCAGGCGAAAAGCCAGCCAGCTCATTTAGCTTGGGCAATATCTCCAATGGCTTGCCACTACCTTTTACAAAGAGCCGCCCAACATACCTGACAACAAGAAGGAAAACCAAGTAAAGAATTGACAAATCCCCCTCCATTGCATGGCCACATATACACAGACACCAAAATATGTGGACACCAACAAGACAAATTTCGAGATCTCAAATACATTAAAAGTTAGAATTAGCCCTGTAGTTTAATGTTCCCTACGACATTGAATTAACAGATTGAGGTTCAACAATTAACTAATATTTCTCATGACTATAAGACCTCTAACAAACTTTGTTTAATGTCTACATCAAGTACAAGAAACTACATAGACTGTGTTGAAACTGAAGTTATCTTTTCCCACAGTAACCTCATGTTACCTAAATTGTCACGCTTCACATCTCTACCATGTCTGCAGGCTCTAAGAGTGAGAAGAAGATGAAGCACTTTCCATAGAAATGATATTTAGAGATCACAAATTAGACAAACATGGAAATAACTGCTCTTTTAAGAAAGATTTCAAACTATAGAGAGACAGGAAGATATACCTCATCTCCTCTTTCAGAGGGTCATACAGTTTGAAAAATAGAAGAATATCTTCTTTGGTCTTCTCAGGTGGAGGACAAGGTCGCAAATCCTGCAGAATACACAAACCAAAAAATGCAAAAGATAAAACTTGACATACACCAAAAGTATAGCACCTGCCCCAACAAAATTTCCGAACACGAAACAGGAAGATGAGTAGGCAATAATCCATTACCAGGCCAAATTCAACTTCCAAAAACAGTTTTAGCTCAGCGTTATTTGCTTTATTAGAGACCTCTCTCAGTTGTCCAACCTGAAACACATTAAGAAAGATCATTAGCACCAAGTTAATCGAGCAACAATCTAGTAATACAATGCTGAACATAAGTGACTAACATATTTGGAGCAGTTGTTAGACAATCAGTGCATATGTGATTTGTGGACTGGATAAGGTGGGATGAGTCATGCACGAATGAACATATCATTCTGGGTTGAATAATTCCTCCTCTCCCCATAAGTAATACAATGCTGAACATAAGTGACTAACATATTTGGAGCAGTTGTTAGACAATCAGTGCATATGTGATTTGTGGACTGGATAAGGTGGGATGAGTCATGCACGAATGAACATATCATTCTGGGTTGACTAATTCCTCCTCTCCCCAAGATTAATCTCTTAGGATGCTAATCCTGAGAATTTTCCACATCCCGAGAGGATTAGTCACCTCATTTATTAACAAAAAAAAGAGGATCAATCATCTTAATGCCTCCCCAATTTCCTTATCTCACATACAAAGATGGAATGAGATGATGATCCTGATGCCTCCTCATCCCCGGTCATCATGCAAAGAAATAGCCCTTGAGCCTAACTTAACAATAAATGTTAGCTCATAAGACAAAATTGTCCAAGACAGTATAAGAAGACAACAGCCCATATCCTAAACCAACGTAGGCACTCTGACAACTCCCCCCCCCCCCGCTCTGCACGCCTAAGGTTGGATATCTAGAGGGTGGAAACATAACATGGAACCCTATATTGGATAAACCAATGGGTCTGATACCATGTAAAGAAAATGAGATCTAACTCAACTTCAAAAGCTAGCTCATAAAGTAAGGCCCAAGATCATATAGAAGACAACCCATACCATCAACTGATGTAGGATACACTGCCACAAACCATGGGAATCTTTCCACATCCAAATAGGACGGTTCCTCTTATTTATCAAAAAAAAAAAAGAAGAGGATGACTCATTTTGTTGCTTCCCATCTCACATCCAAAGACAGGATGAGATATGACTCATCCTGATGTCTCCTCATCCTATCTCATCATGACGCAAATCAAGCATACACTAAAAGGGAAGCACTAATGTAAGAAGTTCCAAACGCTAAATATCCAGAAAGCACGTTTTTCTTCCCTTTTTCTTGAGAAGGGGAGGGCTGGGGAAGTAGGAAAAAATCAGCTGTGAACAAAAATAAACAGCAAAGCGTATCCAGTTACTCAGCAATAATCTCTGTCTAGACACTGTATTTTGCAGAGCAAGAGAAGGTCTGTGGGTGAGATCATAATCAACTTGAGGATACAGATTTAAGATCTGCCACGAAAATACATCTTACTGACGGACTCGAGGAAGCATATTACCTTTTTTTGTTACAAATTAAGGCAGTACAGGATACGAATACAAAAATATGAAGACATTAAACTCATCAATTTGCAAAAGGAAGATAAAAAGGTCTCCCACATAACGAAAGATGCATTTCACAGAGAAACAAAAGAAGCAAAAACAAAAATGACTTGCATTATTCAGTATAAATGGTTATAAAAGACAAGGTGCATGCCCCTCAAACAGTTATCCCTAATTGTTGCTTTCCTAGACGTTCCATTTACACCTACTATAATGCAACAGCAGCAGATAAAAATCACCGCACTAACAAATCAAATAATTCATGCTTGATCTTAGCATGACATTCTTTGCTTGTCTAATACTGGACATTCCCTTGAATGATCTGCAGATGAATGTGAAAGTATCGATTCATTATTTTCTCTCTTAGTCTGTTTTAACTACAAAAATCTTTTTTGACCAAAGTTTTATTTTTACTAAATGTCGATCAAATTGTACTGACAGATAGTAAATATGAAACTTGTCCTGGAATCTTTGGATCAGTATGACGGTGCAAGCAGAATAGTAGAGGTGATTGGAACACTTGTGGTTCATATTTGGCAGTTGCTCACTACTTAGAAAAGGAGGACACTTTCTAGAACCTGGATACAACAGCAGTGCACTCCCAATTCAGCTCCACAGAACACAACAGAAAGCTAAACAGTCAGACAACTCACGGATTGAGCTTCCTCTTGAGGTGTCAATGGCCGATTAGGTCGATAAGTGTGGTTTTGTCGTTTTGCCCATAGCCAATAACGCTGAAATTGCACCGGTATACCCAATTCCTTAGCGACTTCCTCCTAAAAAAAGACTTACATTAGATAACAACAAATATAAGAGATACAAGGATTGACCAAATAGACAAAAATAGGTTATCTAACTGTTTGACTTAGCATACAAAAAGCTGAACCATCATATCCCAGCCATGAGATTCCATTTTCTCAGAATCACTCACCTAATTTTGCAATCAGAATTATCTTATCGCTCAAGGTTAGACATTAATCTACATCCCATTACGCCATATTTAAGAAGTCATCAAAGTTGCACATGACTCTCCACTATTGGGACTTGGACTCCAAGAATCTATAAGTTCTTTTAAGTTATGTTACCAAATCATCTAAAAGCTTATATTGTTTGAGATGAGACACTTTTATCTATTGTTTTATGGCTGCAACATGCCCCCTCACATGAGGACCTAATTTTTTTATAGGACCCAATTTTTTCTCTTTGATGAAGAGGACCCAAGTTTTTTCTTGAGCAAAGCACATGAAGATATTTTGTTCAAGGGTATCTGTGCGACTTGAAATCAGAACTTTTGTCTGCTACAATACCATATTGAATTATGTAACTACCCAATCTAAAAAACGAAGTTGTATAAGAGGAGACATTTCTCTTGTGTTTGTAGTTCTGAAGCAAATTTATGCAGTATGTACATATTATGCTTCATAAGAGCAACCAAAACAGCAATATGTAAATTTTCAAAATCTGTACAAAAATTAATATTTAGGAAGTCTGTACAGCTACAAAATGCAAAACAATGACAAAAAATACCTTGAATTGTGTAAATGCCATCTGTTTCTGGATACGGAAACTACGGACTTTGTCATGATCCACAAGATCAAAATAAATCCCTTTCCCAATTTGTTCACCAAGGTCTTCATCACGAGCAACCTATGTATATAACACGAGCGTTTTCAGTAAGATTTCCAAATTACAAAGATGCAAGCAGTAAAGGGGTAGGGACTAGGTTTTGAAGGAAACCTTGATTATTGTATAAAGGTGAGCCTCTGCTTTTTCCTTTCTCTTTTGCTCCTTTTCATCTTGCTCTTTCTTCAGCCTTACCTGCAAATTTTTAATAGAAGATGACACAACTCAAGCATACTATCAAAAATTAAATGGACAGAGGTCTATCGTACACCCACCCTGAGATGCTCCGCTATGTCCTTTTCGTCGACATTGCAGATAATCTTTTCTCTGTCACTTTCACGTATATAAACAAGCATATATGCATTTGAATATTTTGTGAACTTGAATGGTGAATTGTTGAACCCAGGGTTTGCATGAGGTAACTGTTGCAAGAAGCGGAGAATGAACATCAACTGCAATACACGAAAAATAATGGACACGCATATAACTTTAAGACAACAAAAATTGGACAAATACCTCTTCCTCACCACCATATTGTTCTTCCAAAGCCCTCTTCGAATCTTCTTTCGTCACACGCTCATCATCAAATTTAAACCTAAAAGTAATAAGCAATTAGTGAATCTTAATCAAGATGAGCAGTAGAAACTAGAAAGATTATGCCAAGGAAGTGAAATAGCTATAAATAATGCTCGAAGAGCCACTGCTTCTCAAAATCGATCATGCATCTTTCTCTTTTGAAAAGAAAAAAGAACAGTAGGATAACTTATGTTGCCTTAAAGATGATTGAATTTTTCTTTCTGACAACCCAGAGTATCAGAGTAACTGAGAGAATGCTAAAAAAATACATGGCACAGAAAAATCAAAGAATTAAAGGACAATGAAACAAGTCTACTGCCTGCAACATACTCTACATACCATTGATCAGAGAGTGTTGGCCTGATATAAGCATAATAGTGTCCCCCGTGGACCCCACCACTGTGAACCAGAACACTGAAAACAAAAACAAAAAAGAACAAAAGATCATCACATAGTCATCATTTCGTTCAGAAATCTATGTCAAGCATACAAAGATTAAGAATCCAAAGATATCATGGTCTAGACTACAAAAGTAAACCCATATATCATTCTTTTCACAATGCAAGAAGAATTTATCAAACTAGAACACATAATGGAGGAGGGACAGATGAAAAGAACATTCCCAATCGCAAATGCAGCTATTAGAGGGCGAGGGAAAGGGAGAGAGGAAGTGGGGGAGAGAGAGAGAAAAGGAGGGTGCTAAGTTTCCATATGGACAGCGTCATCCAATTATATAGGTACCTGATTAAGCGAAAAAGGTAAAGAACATTTTAAAATTAGAGTCCTCCATACATGGATAGGAGACTAAGAACTCCAGCTGTGTAATCTCCTATTAGGAGGGAGTGGACTCACCTACACGCAATCGTGCTACTAAACTTTCAAGTGTGTAGCACAATATAGTAGCAAGATGACATTCAAGATTAACCACCTAAAAATTTGGAAGGAGTACTTGGAAGTGCAGAAACGCTTTAATCAAATGAACATGCATCAAACCATAAGGAAGAAGTGACTTCGAAGTTCTGTGATAAAGTTTGTGGACATTAAAAAAATTTGAGGTAGAGCAAACAACATAAGTCCAACACCAAGTTTCTAAATCCTGCTATCCTTCGGGCCAGTGTTGTAAATAGCGAGCGCTACGTCGCTAATAGCGAGTGGCGATGCGAAGCGAGGCTGGGTCGCTAATTTTGTTTGTTGCGTTGCGTTTTAGAAAAGGCACGCGCTTCTCCCTGAAAGGCGAGAAGCGCTGAGAGGCGAGAGGCGACCTATTGCGACGCTTTTTGAAAAAAAAGAAATTTAAAACAGAGTTTCTTCTATTCGCACAGCAAACGCAAGTTAGGGTTTGGTTTCCTCTTCACCCACAAACACAGCAAACACCAGGTAGTGTTTTCCTTCTTCACCTTTCTTCTTCGACCAATTTTCCGGCAGCATCTCCGGCAGCCAAATGCTTTTTTCTTCTGTTTTTTTTCTTCTTGTTATTCTTCTATTTTCTTCTTCTTCTTTTTCTTTCTTCTTTCTTTCTTCTCTTTTCCCGGCAGCAGCTGATTTCCGACTTTTTGCAATTGATTTTTGGTTGTTTCTGGAGTTTTTTGCTCAATTGATTTGCACCTTTTATTGCTCAATTTTTTTTGTTTTACCTGCATTTTTCCAGTTTTAGTATATAATTAATTGCATATTAACTTAATTATATGCAAATTTGAGTTTTTGGTTATTTTGTATATGAAAATTTGATATTTTATTTTTTTTGCATTAATTGGCGCTTCACTTCAAAATGGTGAGCGTTTCGCTTCTCGCCTCAGTGAAGCGGGCGCTCGTCGCTTTTTGTCGCCTCTCACTATACAAAACACCGCTTCGCCTCTCGCATGATTTCCTAGCATACCCCTAGCATCATGACTGATGCATGATTTCTGACACTAGGATGCTATAGCGGACAACAGAAGTCAGCATTGAAAAGAAACTAATTTACACAATCAAAGTAAATTAACTTGGAAAAAGAAGATGCACAAAAAAAACAACCTCGGTTCACAGTATAAGGACCTCTATTTCCCACTTTACATGTTTACCAGCATTCTGCTGTAAAATGTTTCAA
Organism: Nicotiana glauca; assembly: GCA_026770625.1. Taxonomy (NCBI): domain Eukaryota; kingdom Viridiplantae; phylum Streptophyta; class Magnoliopsida; order Solanales; family Solanaceae; genus Nicotiana; species Nicotiana glauca. The sequence continues at coordinate 39,081 of MU722387.1, forward strand.
GTGGAACTTAAAGTGATGGAATGCGAAAGTAAGAGTCTTACCTATTGCTACCACTGCAGTGTTGTTAGAGTTTCAAATAGGAAAGTTCGCAGAAGATGAAATGATATTAGCCCAATTTGATAAAGGGAGTCACAAAAAGATTATATTTCTCGACAGAAGGCTGATTTTGCACAACCAAGCGAGTGGGAAATCATGTTGTTAGAAGCATTCTTATTATGTCTCAGAAACTCAAAAACCTCCGGAACATCTAGCCTAAATAAGCCACATTGTCAAGTAAAAGTTTACTGGCCAAGGTGAACAGCACAGAATTATGCATAACCGTAGGTAGAAAAGGAAGAAGTAAACAGAGCGATGAAATTGATACAGATATTGAGGCTCTTATGAATAGATGATTCAAATTTGTCTGCAAAAACAGGTAGATCTGAACCGCTCAACTAATCATAAGCATAAAGTAAGTAAATATACCAAAAAAAGAAATTAAGCTGGGTTTGTTGTTGTTTTTGTTGTTGGCAAATGTAACCAAGAAATTCTCTCAATACAACTACATGTCATGATGTAATCACATCCCAAATGGCAAGAAAAAGAGCATTAAGAAAATAAAAATAAAAACATTTAAGCTTCATCCGAGAAGAAAAAAAGTTGATACCTGTGAAGCGTATAGAGATTGCGAACACTTTGATCTGCATCAGGAGATAAGTATTTGCCATTCTCTCTATCAAGATCGAGTTCTAAAGGAAACTCATATCTGTCGTTTATCTATTTAATCAATTCAAAAATAGATTCAGTAATTATTCTTTTTTTATAGGAAAGAGATTTAGCAATGATTAACACAAGGAAAGCATACTGCATTAATTAGCAAGCAGGAGGAAGATATAGGTCAGATCAGTTTAAAGCTACTAAAACAGTGATCCAGGGATGAGTTAATTCCTTAACCTCAATATCAAAAAGAGATAAAAGTAAAGAACAGATGTCAGGTAGATCGTAAAAAGAAGTGTCGACCTAGCAAAAACAAGAATTCTAATATTGTCCTACCCCTACTTTCAGCTCCAGCAGTAATTATTCATTTCTTTCTTTAAAATTAGGGCATTTTATAAGTTCCAGTATTGTCAATCCGTTTCTTTCTTTAGTTTCTTTCTTAACAGAATAAGCTGAAAAGTTAGGAATAAGACTTAGCTTCGCACTGACAAGGAGACTCCCGCATTCATTTCCATCTCTTTTTGTTTTAAGCCTATTTGGTTATATTGGCATTAAGAGTTAATGAATTTAGTCACATATATTTACCTTCTTAAGTCATTGATTGATAATTCTAGGTTGCTAATGATTAAGGTAGCAATGAAATAGGAAGAACCACGTAACATAGAATTACTGACATCATGGCATATTTCAGACGTTTTCTAAGCATCCAAGGAAGAGGGGCCTAAAGGTCAATGAAGCTTGGGATGAACTATGGGAGATAAGTTTTCAAATCTCAGTAGAGGCAAACAAATGAATCTATAATGACCAAACCAACCGTTTTGAGCTTTAGCATTTCCGTTCAGCGGTTTGAGACGTTGAGTAGCTTCATTTGATGCACTATGACTTGCGTGTATGGTTAGTTTTGACGTTCGTGAGGTCCGGGATTTATTTGAAAGAGTGATTCTCAAATTCGAATCTTTAAATTGGAAGAGTTGACCAGGGTGACTTTTGGCGAACGACCTCGGAATCGAGATTTGATTAGGTTCGCACAGTGATTTTGGACTTGGGAGTATGTCCGAGTTTGAATTTGGATGTTCCTTGAAGGTTTTGGCTCTATTTGTCGAAAGTTGGCAATTGGAAGAATTGGAGAGTTCATAGTTTTGACCGGGAGTTGACTTTGGTGCTATCAGACTCCTATTGTGGATTTTAGACCTTGGATAAGTTCATTTGGTTGATTGGAACTTATGTGCAAAGTTTGGTTGTGATCCGGAATGTCTGAGTGAGATTCGGACGCGTTCGGCGAAATTTGAATGTTTGAAAGTTAAGAGGATGAATTGATCTTCGATTCTTAGTTTTGATGTTATCTGTGGTGTTTCGAACCTTTGGATAAGTTTGGATGATGTATTCGGACTTCTTGGTATGATCGAACAGGGTCCTGAGGGGCTAGAGTGTGATCCGGGGTGGTTTCGGACCATTTTGGTTGAGTTTGGAGTTGTTGTGTTGCTAGTGTCTGGCAGTGCTTCGCGATCGCGGAGCCAAGCTCACTATCGCAGAGAAGGATCTTCGCGTTGGTGGGAATGGAGTCATGTTCACGTAGTGTATTTGGGAACTGGGGGCCTGGTGCTTCGCGTTCGCGAAGTGTTGGAAGAGGACGAGTGGCAGACTTCTGCGTTCGCGTTTGGACTCTCCCGTTCGCCGTGTGGAGAGGCTAGTTGGCTTTCGCGTTCGCATGGTCTGCGCCACGTTCGCTTAGAAGGGGCAGGAGGCAGAGCTTATTTGATAGCCTAGGCTAGGAGTCGATTTAGACTCAGTTTTAGAATTTAACCACATATTTGGACTCGTGGGGCTATGGGTAGTCGGGATCTACCCCTTACTTGGGTTTTGACCATGTGGGCCCAGGTTGACTTTTGATTAAAGTTTGATTAGTTGTTTGGAATTGATTCATATTGGCTTTGTTTGACGTTATTGAGTTGTATTTGACTAGATTCGAATCGTTTGATGTTGGATTTGAAAAGAAAATGCGGTTGTTGTTGATTAAAGCTTGTCGGATAGAGGTAAGTCTCTCGTCTATCCTGGTAAGAGGGAACTCTCCCCATAGGTAACCTATTTGCTATTTGTTGCACAATTTAGGAGCCATATATATCCAAAGTGACGAGTGTATATGTGTAGCCAGATTATTGCTATATCCGATAAATGTTTGGCTTATGTTTATGCCTTTTTGGAGTATGTGAGCTTTATTCATGATTCCATGACTACGTGATGGCTCGTATTTGTGACTTAAAAGCATGTGTAGAGTTATGACTTGTTGAAAATTGGCAATAAATGATTACTTCCCATATTGAGCTTTATTGTCGAGTCGTAGTCACATACTTGTTAAATGGACCTCGGGCCTAATTCAACCCCAAAAGCTAGCTCAAGAGGTGAGGATTGCCCAAGTCCATATAGGAGACCACCTATCCCCTTCATTGTCGATGTGGGACTCAACACCCTCTCTCACGCCCAGGACTGGACATCTAGAGCGTGGACAATTATGGGGGTCCAACATCGAAAAATCGGGATGGGCCCTACTCTGATACCATGTTAAATGGACCTTGAGCCTAACTCAACCAGAAAAGCTAGCTCAAGAGGTGAGGACTGCCCAAGTCCATATAAGGAGACCACCTATCCCCTTCATTGTCGATGTGGGACTCAACACTTGTCTTATCGCTTTATGCTTTGATGGTTAAATGGCTTATTTTATTCATGTCAAATATTATGATAAAACTCTTGAACGATGAAATTGCTTATTAGACATTGTTGAGATGAGTTGAATTACATGATTGCCATAGCCATCTTTTAGCCATTTGTGCTTTTATCCGACTTTCTATTATTATGATTCGGTGTTTTGATTATGGTTGCCTCATCCATACATCTATAAGTTTGAGAGTTGAATATTGTGAAAAGATGAGACTTTTGGCATCGCGGATATTATGAGCAGATATTGTTTATTGATAATGTGTGGATCAAGTTGCACGCTGCAACAGTATTATGTGTGGATCAGGTGGCACGCCACCAAGGGTATATGTGTATATCAAGTAGCGGCGCGCCATGAGTATATGTATGGATCAGGTGGCACGCCTCCACGGGCACATTATGGAGCAGGTGGCACGCCGCCACGGCAATATTTGTGAATCGGGTTGCACGCCGCAACGTTATTATATATTTATTAGTAGATCGGGTTGCACGCCGCAATGGCGATTGAATTGGTACCGTCCCTCCAGAGTCATGTGACTACCCATGTTACCTTGGGCCTTGTGAGCGCAGGCATTAAGATTGGTGTTGTGAGATTTGGTATTGGATTGTGATCATGCACTGGCAGCCTCGACTCGTGCAATTGCTATTACATATATTTATATAACTGTGGACTGACTCATATTGTGATTATGAAAGATTTAGATAACTGATATTGTTTTATCCCTCTGATTGTGAGCATGCATTGGTAGCTTAGACTCGTGCAGCAACTCTTATATTATATGTGAACGTTGATTGACTCGTATCATGATTATGGAAAGAACTAAAATGATTGATGTTGTATTCTATCTCCTTGTCAGAAAAGCATGTCTAAATTCCAGTGTTACTATGGTTATATTGACATACCCGATTGATGATATCACGTTTTATTTCAAGCTCTCTTAGGTAAGGGTAAGGTCTGCGTACATTCTACTCTCCCCAGACCCTACTAGTGGGATTTTACAGGGTTGTTATTATGCTTATTGAGTTGTTAGTAGGTGTTTCGTCACTACTTCTTCGAGGCTAGACTTGATGCTTACTGAGTATCGTGGTTTTGTACTCATATTACACTTCTCCACATTTTTGTGATGGTTCTGATACTGGTATTTGCGATACCCCTTTAAGCTGGTAGAAGTATTATTGGAGACTTCGTGGTGAGCTACTTGACTTGATCGGATCCACAGCACATGGAGTTCCCTTTACCTATGTATTTGTTTTAGTCCAAGTGTTTATTTTGGTTCAATTGATTCTAGTTGCTTTTATTATACGCTCATGATGTAGTGACACCGTGTTTTGGGTGTTGTGGTTGTGTTTAGACCTTGTCATTGATTATGTATTTATGATTTTGAGTCCGCACTGCTACTTATATCATGAAACAGTTAAAAGGATTAATAATTGGATTCTATTATTGTTGTTGTGTGTTGGCTTGCCTAGCGAGCGGGTTAGGCAACCTTTGGTGGGATTTTGAGTCGTGACAGAATCAGTAATTTATTCTCATTAGTCTAAGTCTTGTTTCACAAAGTTACCTGGTATTTGTACGGGTGGAAGTAGTACCTACCAGGTGAATTAGTTAAAATGCACACTAATTGGCCTAAAAACCACAGTCATCACAAAAAAAACCTATGTTTTCTATCATAAACAAGCTTGCATATGGTTTAGAAAACAGCAACATTCAACTGAACAAAATAAAGCATTTACCCTTCTTGGTTAGGCCTATACAATCACGTGCCGAGTCAATTTTATACTTTATCATATGAAAGGAATAGAATAAATACCTTGACCATAGTATCCCGCACAAAATCATATTCAAATCGTTTTAACTGAAGCTGAAGAACAGGAGGGAAATCAATGAAAAGTACACCTTTTCGAGCATCCTGAAAATGGAAATTCTGGTAAATAGCAATAAAGACAACAGATACCACTACACTAATACCCAACCAATTACGGCCTCATTTTCTTTCTTTCTTTTTCCTTTTTTGGATGAATACAAAGGAAGGTAAAGAAGTGCTGCTTGTGGGATTTGAACCCGGTTGGCAGCAAAGACATTTCGAAAGGTGGCTTAGAGCAAGTGAGGTTAAGGTGGTCCCTCACATGTACAACAAGCCTCATTTATTTGATAGGAGGCAAAACCAAAGTAAGAAACACCAATCACCTATAAGGTGAGTTTGCCAAATTTTCCCTCTTTGATTTTTGTTCTCTGGTGAGTAACCCATTAGTATCTTTTTGTCCTATCCATACACTTAATTTCAAGTTCCAGTTATAAGCTTCCCTTCTGTGGTTCACAGTAATGTCACAAATTTTATATCTAACAAGCCTGCAAACCATAATACAAAATCAGGGATGGGATTTGACCTGTAAACCATATTTTTCTGCATGGTACTTATTATCACCCTCAAGGCGTTCTACTTCAACATACTTGTCAAAAGAAGCATAGACATCACAACACCCTTTGACATCAAGCTGCAAATCTGTCAAAAGAGACATGATTGCAAGTTAAATTGATAGTGAGGCATCTCGTATTTTACAAAGAAAAAAAAAGAACCCCATGAGAAATTAAATACTGGTTCCATAGATACCATAAAAAGATTCTTTTCTTGTTGATTTATAGTCCACATTGATACATTCAATATAATTCATATGATGCCCCTCGAATAATTGTTGTATTGTGCCCTCTACAACGGTTCCCTGAGCCAAAGAAACCAAAATAATGTGTAAGCAATCATCTCACTTCTAAATAACCGTACCATCCAAGATCGCATTTGTTCTTAGGGTTCATGTGAGTAAACATTACAATTACCTTCATCTTATCTTCAAGTTTTTCACAAAGAACCCTGTTGAGTTCTTGTACATCATGCTGCATGAAAGAATCATATGTATCCCATCCAAAGGACTTTGTCAACTCCTTTGTTGCTACACTAGTGTCACTGTATTGTAGCTTATAAAACAAACTCTGTAGAGCCAAAGGGATGCTCCCGGATGGATTGTCATTCTCAGTTGTTGGCATATGATACACAGCCTGAAACATGTATAAATTAGTCATCTGAGGAAAATTAATTATCAACCAAAATTGTCATGCCTTTCAAGGCTAACCTTTCTAAAGTAAGGAATATGGTACAATGTTTGGAGGAGAGAGTTCATATAACAAGTAGCTCCCTGATTCTTAAGGCCAACACAACCAGTTTCCTTCTTCGAGTCATGAGACCAGTAATCAATGACCCTACGCACAGCAACATCAGCTTCAACTATTACTGTATCATCCACAAGATAACCTCTGACAGGATCATATAATTCACTTAGAGGCATGAAGGACGTGAAACCCCAGTCACTCTCTCTTGCATTAAACTGGTGTTGAGTATCTGCCAAAATAATCATCTTTTGGAAATAAGTTTCCGAGATTGCACCAAGAAGGTGCCAATATATACAGAAATATCAGCCACAAGAATCATACATTAACGAAAAACCAGCAGTCTACTTACCAAATCATAATATTTATTTGACATAATTAGATCCCTCAAAAAGGAGAGAACACTGAAAATAGCATCTATAAGGAATAAAAAGCTGAAGGGGCATAAATTAGAGATTGCACGGAGTCGCACAAGCTTATTGTAAAATGAAAAGGAGGAGAACAAGGATACTCTCAAGAGAAGATGCCAATAGAATTAATATTATCCTTCCAATTTATTTTCCAATTATGATTTCATTCTATCTTTCTGTTGCAAAGGTTTGTAAATCTTGGCATCGTCTAATTTTCTCTAATAAGCTGTTCCAAAATCCTTTATCATTAGAGCTTTAAAGCTTTAGCTCGATAACATTTATAGCATTTTCACATTCGACTTCAGGAAACATCAACAACAACCCATTATAATCCCACTTAGTGGGGTCTGGGAGGGTAGTGTGTACTCAGACCTTACCCCTACCCTGGGGTAGAGAGGCTGTTTCCAAATAGACCCCCGGCATCCTTCCCTCCAAGAACTTCCCACCTTGCTCTTGGGGAACTCGAACTCACAACCTCTTGGTTGGAAGTGGAGGTTGCTTACCATCAGAGCAACCCCTCTCGTCTAGACTTCAGGAAACATCATAGAGTAAAAATATGGCCAACAATATTCCAGTCAGATCATTTCCAAAAAAAGGAACATAGACCGTCCACATCCTTCCTGCAGTCATCCACGCCACAACAAGATATTTACTGATCAAAAAGAAAGAATAAGGGGATATTTAATCTGCTATCCGAAAACGAATGAAAACTCAGATAATCAACTAAATCTGTTTGTGCAAGCACATCAAGCAGCAAATTGGAAGAAAACAGAAAAACAGTTGATTATAGACTATTATTTATCTTATCAAAAAATAGTCAAATTAAATTTCCCTTCACTTCCAATGTAAATCATTGAAGAAAGAACCAGAATTTCTTGTACTAGTGCAAGACTCAAATCCTTGCTTCTTTTGTATTTGTCCACTCCTTTTATTTTTATTCTTTAGGCCAAGTAAGATGAGTTTCAGTAATTGTACCAAGAAGTTGTTGCGTGCATGCATCCAAGGGTATGGCCTAGTGGTCAATAAAGTTGGTTGAGTAACCCGGTCCCTGTGATGGTAGGAGATAGAAGGTACCTCGTGAAATTAGTCGAGGTGCGAGCAAGCTAGCACAGACACAACGGTTATAAAAAAAAAAAGTGCTACATGCACAATGCTTGTTAACTGCAAACCTATACCAAGAAACACTGATTTTTTGAGCTAATACAGAGAAATTTTCAGAGCATCCAATAGGATATTGCAGAATGAATACCAAGTAGAAAAAAATTTAATAAGAACGTCGGCATAAATTCTTCACAATGAATAATCTCTTCTATGGACACAATAATTATATCTGGAAACTCTACCAGATGACTGATTAATGAAGCCTTAGTCAACATCCTAAAATGACTAACAAGGGGCGGCTTGATGATCAGATATTGTAAGAACTAATGAATCTCCTTTCATAAACATCATCCCCACGATGTCTAATGGTCCAATGTAAAATAGGCCTTTCTAAGAAGTACCAGAAGTGCACAGAATGATGCTACAGGTGAACCTGCTACTAAGTTTTCCTCCAATAAGATGAAGCACATCTTACAATTTGCATTTACACATGCCTATACCAACGAGACAGCTCATGCAATCTTAATTTTCCCCTCACTTATTATAGTTGGAAGCATATTTCGGTTTTTTTAATCAGTACAGAAAATTCCATTCAGAATGAGAGCACTAGGTAAGTGATGAAATACATACATCAAAATCCAAAAAGAGGAATTTCATTATTCCAGTATGGACCTAATGAAATCTATTAAAAATTTTGCCTCATTTAAATATATTCCATTCTACGTCAAAACTAGAGAACAGTGTAAATTTAAGCTTGAAATAAACCAGGGTTTTCCTTCAAAACATATCTTGATTCTCTCTTTCGGTAATGTCCCCTAAATGCAGGGTGGTACAGTGTTCCAAATTCTTTTCTGTTATTTGCTCAATCCTTTTCTGCGCCAGCATCCGGCACATTTCACAATTAGTTAAAAATAAAAGTCCTAATTCAAGTTGGGTGCACATTCATTAATCACTCAGTTCTTTATCATCAAAAAGCTAACAGTTATGCACATGATACCGCCTGAAATAAGTAAACCAAGAGAATCTATTATTTCACAACTTCTCTCCAAGTAGAAAGCGACGACTCAAAAGGCCCAAACATATATCACTTCTTGAACCAACAGTTAATATTTTCTCCTGCTTGACTTGGTCAAAGTTTTCACAAATTCATATCTCTAATTCAATAAGCAAGATTTCTGACCTTTCCTCACTGTAAACTTGTTATGGACTCGGTTGAGAACAGCTAAGCTAAACTGAGCATGTCTACTCCACCCGTAAGGCAATGCCGGCGAATCCGCAACATCTAAATACATTGACAAATGGTCCACATTGTTCCCTTTAGGGAATATCAATATCCTCCTGCCACACATAATGTATCATTAAGTACATCAAATCACCTATGTATTCAAGCAATAAAGCAATCCATCAAAAAAAAACTAGAAACTTAAAAGATTACCATTTATATCCTCCCACATGGAAAACATCCGAGTATAGCTTCTTTGTATTCAACCTTGAAAAGTTTTCTATTGTCCATGTGAACCGAGCAGATGGCGGATCATCCACTGACGGTCCATCCACCGTACTAGCTGTATCCGCAGTCGCAACTGCAAACAATAGAAAGTGCAAGTTCAGAAGAAAATCTCAAAATCCACAATAATCATCCAGAAACATGCTAGTAGCAGATAAAAACAAAAGAAAAGTGGATTCAGATAACTACAATCCACCAAAACTACTGCAATATATACGTGAGTTTAAGTTCTATGTATTGACAACAACAACAACAACAACAACAACAAAACCAGTAGTTTCCCACAAGTGGGGTCTAGGGAGGGTAAGATGTACGCAGTCTTACCCCTACCCCTGAAAGGGCAAGGAGGCAAGTTCTATGTATTGACAGTTTAAAAAATATTAACACAACCAGGTTCCTTTATTTATAAATAAAAGAAAATAAAAAAATAAAAAATAAAAAACCTCCCAATTTAGGAGGATCTATAATGTTTCCACACTTTCCTTCCAGCGTGACTCGAACCAAGACCTAACAGTCGCAGTTGGAGGTACTTTTACCAACTGAGCAAGTCTCACTTGTCAGGTAGAAATAATATCACAAAAGGTGGGATATCTAACACACAGGATTTTAACTAATATCAACCGAAAGTGTGTAGAAATATCTACACTATCAGGTCACCCAAAAGATCTCTATAGGTAACCTCCATAAAAGATGGGATTCACAATCTTGAAAATAAGGCATGCTACCTACACCACCACCAACAACAACAACAACCCAGTATAATCCCACTTAGTGGGATCTGGGGAGGGTAGTGTGTACGCAGACCTTATCCCTACCCTGAGGTAGAGAGGCTGTTTCCAAATAGACCCTCGGCATCCTTCCGTCCAAGAACTTCCCGTCTTGCTCTTGGGGACACTCGAACTCACAACCTCTTGGTTGGAAGTGGAGGTTGCTTACCATCAGAGCAACCCCTCTTGTCTACCTACACCTGCACTGTAGGTAGATATTAATTAAACTCATTAGATAATTACAGGTAAATCTCTTTATAAACATTAAAGAACCTGCTATCGCAAGTTTATATTCACTGATAGTTTGAAACAATCTTTAAAGTGCATCAACTTAAATCCTATATCAGTGTAGGAAAAGTTTTAAAAAAAAATACCTTCCATTGGCTGAGGACCTTCAACAGGAAAATCTGAATTAGGAACGAGCATCTCGTCGTCTTCTGGCTGAAAAAAAACTAAAGTTTAATATTCGATCTATCAATACATCGCACTTTCGATTTCACCTAAATCCCTATAATTTCACCATTGCCTCATTTAAATCAAGACGTTTTGACATAAAATTTCACTCCGCCATCGCAGCTAATGGAAAATTCACCACTTATTCAATCCAATAACTATCAAAATCTACGAAACTCTACTGAAAAGAAGCTCCTTTTTACAGTTCAACAAAAAAACCAATTGGAAGTGAATTTCCGCTGTAAGAAGGTGCGCGAGACAAGAGAGAGATTACGTACATCCACTGGGGGAGGAGTCATGAGAGTCATTGCCGGAGAACTGTGACCGGAAAATCGGCGATTCGGCGATGAAGAAGAAGAAAGCAATGTGTAGAAACGATCGAATCGATCCAAGGACTTTCTTGAGTTCGAGTCCTTGGGCTAGGCGACGAAGAAGAGAAATTAGTAGTGAAATTAAAGTTTAAAAACAAGATTTAAAATTACCAAGTGTAATTTGGCAATTTAATCGGTATTTTGTTAGTGTATTTTACCTATTTCTTTTTGGATTTAGACGATGTAGCCTTTTTGGTCATTTGCTTTACCTCCAATATTAACAAATTAGCCTTATTACATTGCGTTAAAATTTAACGTGTAAATTTTAAAAATAGAATACATTATTTTGTTTTGTAGCATTTCAATTATATAAGACGTTAGTATTTAATTTACGAATATAAAACATGCAATTGTAATAAAAACAAGTAATTTTATTTGAAAGTTAAGACTATTCAAAATTTAAGTTAAGCCCACTTTGTTGTATTGGATATAGTATTTTACGAAAAAATCAATATACAATAAAGAGCATTGTGTTTTTCAAGTTTATTCTCTTTTTCGCTTTGAGTGTTATATACGGGCAAAATCGGGCTCGACCTTTTTATTATTAATCGAAACCGGGGGTGACAGGTCGAGATTCGACCCCGCGTCATACCGGACCATGACGCGAAGTTAGATGCCAAGGTTGTAACTCAAGGACCGATCGAGACCGAGACCATCCAAGATCGAGCCGAGCAAGATAGAGATCGAGCAAGACCGAGGGAAGCCCGCCGTGCCAAATAACGGAAGGCCGAGATATCCGCGATCGGGCGAGGATCATTGAAAGGTCCAGATTCTAAAAAGTTTATAAAAAAAACCTTTCCCTTCGAGTGCAGCTCTGAAGCGAATCCCCAAGAAGTTCTGTATGCCCGAGATTCCTAAATATAATGGGACGACTGATCCAAACGAACACGCCACCTCCTACACGTGTGCTATCAAAGGAAATGACTTGGGAGATGACGAGATCGAATCCGTCTTGTTGAAAAAATTCGGGGAGACTTATCAAAAGGTGTTGTGATATGGTATCATAATTTACCACCTAATTCTATTAACTTGTTTTATATGCTTGCATATTCCTTTCTAAAGGCATACACCGGGCCATTAAGGTCGCAACAAGAAAGTCGGGCCTTTTCAAGGTAAGGCAGAAGGACAACGAGATGCCCAGTGAATTCATATCTCGATTCCAAATGAAACGAATGGATTTGCCACCAGTCACCGACGATTGGGCCGTTCAAGCTTTCACTCAAGGTCTTAAAATTCGATGTTCAGTAGTTTCACAGCAGTTGAAGCTGAATTTGATCGAATACCCAGCTATCACTTGGGCCGATGTACGCAATCGGTATCAATCGAAGATTAGGGTTGAGGATGATCAAATGGGGCTACTTCTGGGTCCATTTATCCTAACAGGCAGTGGATTGAATCAAGAGAGATATCGACCAAGAACTGAGGTCAAAAAGAGACTGATATCAACCGTATAATAGGGACCGTAGAGACAGCGGATTTGGGCAAAATTCTACACGGAATGGGAGGAGAAATGATCAAAGTCAAAGTTCACGGGGACTTGGTACTAAGGAGGGTCACATTAAACATCTGAAATCCAAATGAAGGTACGACCCCATTTCAATTCTTTCTATTTTTCGACTAACACTTGCAGGTTATCGATAAGGAGCGGCATGAAGCTTTTGGTCTTAAAGCATGCATTGCACTCTTTTTCCCTTGAACTCTTTTAGTCCTAATTAGGTTTTTCGGCAAGGTTTTTAATAAGGCAACATCGGATCATGCTAACTTAGAATCGAAGGTCGACCATGAATCGGTGTCAAAGATAGCATTTAACAGTATTCGAGGTTCCCTACAATAAACCTCGAATACTGGGGGCATTTCCTTTGGATGTCAACTTTGTTGCAAGGAAATTACTTCATAATGACGGTGTTTCTATAGGGCCAAACGGTGGAACGAACCGTGCCCAGATAGGTTGTTCGAGCCCTGGTTCAAAACATATATGCATGTGTAATCATTTTTCACAAGAATAAAGAGAAGTATGTTTTCTTGCAATTATCTCGTGTCTTAGAAAAAGTTTTTCTACTTTACAATTCCATACTTTCAATCTATTATGGGAACGAGCTTAAAGGCCGATCATAACCAGTATTCACCCCCACACTCGGGGACCGCCATCCAAAAAATAAAACTCGAACATATTGAACTATTAAGCGTCGAAGGCATAAGACCTTTTAGGCAACTCTCGAATTTTAAAAGTCACAACTATTCCCACTCGTGGACTATTATCTTAGACATACCTGGATAACTCGAGAAGCAAGCTCACTAGGCTACACCTAAACCAAAAGGCTACGGCCAATTTAACACGGCTCGGAGATATCCGACACCCGTAACAAAATGGCCTCGAAAAAGACACAAAAGAAAGCAAAAATTCAAAGGCCTAAGGGCTACTTTTACTTCGAGTTTGAGAAATCATTCTCACTCGACTTCAAAGCCCAAGGGCTACCTTAACCCGAGTTCGAGCAATTTCTCACTCAGGGACTATCTATCGAACCCAAGGGCCACCTTATCTCGAGTTCGAGCAAGTCCTCACTCGACCACAAAGCCCAAGGGCTACCTTAACTCGAGTTTGAGCAAATTCTCACTCGGGGTCTATCTATCGAGCCCAAGGGACACCTTATCTCGAGTTCGAGCAAGTCCTCACTCAACTACAAAGCCAAAGGGCTACCTTAACTCGAGTTCGAGCAAATTCTCACTCAGGGACTATCTATCGATCCCAAGGGCACCTTATCTCGAGTTCAAGCAAGTCGTCACTCGACTACGAAGCCCAAGGGCTATCTTAACTCGAGTTCGAGCAAATTTTCACTCAGGGTTTATCTATCGAGCCCAAAGGCCACCTTATCTCGAGTTCATGCAAGTCCTCACTCGACTACAAAGCCCAAGGGCTACCTTAACCCGCAAGTTCGAGCAAATTCTCACTCGGGGACTATCTATCGAGCCCAATGGCCACCTTATCTCGAGTTCGAGTAAATCCTTACTCGATCATAAAGCCTAAGTGCTACTTTTACTTCTAGTTCGAGCAAGTCCTCACTCGACTATAAAGCCCAAGGGCTACCTTAACCCGAGTTTGAGTAAATTCTCACTCTGAGACTATCTATCAAGCCCAAGGTCTACCTTATCTCGAGTTTGAGCAAGTTCTCACTCGATCATAAAGACTAAGGGCTACCTTCACTTCGAGTTCAAGGAAATCCTCACTCGACTATTAAGCCTAAGAGCTACTCTAACTCAAGTGCGAATGATCATTCGGGGTCCATCGATCAGAAACGGTTGAGGGCAGTACTTATTATCGGTCCTCGAGAAGTTGGAAGTTAGAATCTGCAGTTGAAGCTGCTGAGTTCTTGTCATAACCGCACTTGCGGATAGAGGACCGCATGTGCAAGATCGCAAAAGCGTTAGAGCAGCCGCATATGCGGCCATGAGCTAGAAAACCAGAAGTCGTAGGTACGGAAGGTTTCCCGCAGGTGCGGTAAGTAAGGTGCAGGTGTGGTCCCAAGACTTTAAGTGGAAACTGCATATGCGGTTGGATAGACCGCAGAAGCGGGAAAAGGGCCACAAGTGCAGAATCCCTGGGTTAGAAAGTATATAAGTTTCCCTTCGCGAAATTTGGATTGTTTTCCACCATTTTCATCTGGGATTGAAGCTTTTTGGGAGATTTTGAAGAGGGAATTCTAGGGAACTTTATGGAGGTAAGATTCTTGGAACTAAAACTTGTTTTATGGTGATATCTTTACTTATTAGACATGGGATTTATGGAAGTTAGTGGTTAAAATTGGGGGTTTAGGGTTTGAAATTGGAGACCTTGATTTAGGGATTTGAGGGGTCATTTGTGATTGGATTTTGATGTTCTTGGTATGTATGGACTCGTGAGAGGATAAGGATTCTATTGATGTAATTTTTATCGAATTTCAAGACGTGGGCTCGGGGGTCGGGTTTGGCCAATTTCGGGATTTTTTTATATAATTTGATTATTTTTGCATGGACTTTGTTCCCTTAGCATATATTGACATTATGATTCTAATTTTGGATAGATTCGACATGAGTTAAGGCGAAGTCGAGAGGAAAAGGCATCGCGGGCAAGAGTTTGGACCGGATTGAGGTAAGTAATGATTGTAAATGTTGTCCTGAGGGTAGAGGTGTGCATTCGAATCGGTTTATCGATAAATCGAATCGATTATTTGTTATCGAAATCGAAATCGAAAAAATCGAAACTTTATTGAAACGATAACGATAAGCATATGTACAAATCAATAATCAATAAGTAATTATCGATAAGGGTCAAAATCGAATCGATAAATCGAATGCACACCCCTAGACTGTAGACACTTGTTAAATGAGTAATTACCAATTTGTGTAGATTAATATAACATACAGAATGTATATATATTCTGCAATTATTTTGAAAGCGACTATACAATATTATTTTCCCTAATCTATACCATTTCCTTTACCCTAAGTCCCTTCCCCTATTATTTTCTCTACCACATTTAAGGAATGATCATGTTTAAAGATCAAGGGAATGAAGTTCAAATTAATGGAAAACATAATTAGTCGTGATGATGTGTTTTGTTTTGTTTTGTTTTCTTTATACCGTTGGAGTGTTGGTGGTATACATTTGATCCCTTACTTTAGTTTTGTTTCATGTGCTTGTTGAAACAATTTTTATATTATAAATGGTGTTCGTCTTATTTTAGCTTTTTTTGGTCCATATTAGTTAGGCGCGTTTATAGCGATATATTTTCCGTGGAATCCCGCAAATTTTCTTATTGGTGTAATCGATAAGCCCCCAAAATTGATAAATCGAAATCAAAAAAATTGAAACCTTATTGAAACGATAACGATAAGCATATGTAAAGATCGATAATCGATAAGTAATTATCGATAAGGGTCAAAATCAAATCGATAAATCGAATGCACACCCCTACCTGAGGGTATGAAACCCCAGATTTCACATTGTGGTAGGTGACGCGCATGCTAGATGATGAGCGTGGGGTCGTGCATCATTGGGGATTGTGACTTAGTCCGTCCCGTACGACTGTTAAGTTGTGTATTTGATTGTAAACCGTCTGATATCATTGTGTTTTGAAAAGCGTTACCATATTTTGGGTTGAATGTCATATTTGGGCCTCATGCCAACTATTTTGGGACCCTTAGGAGCCTTTTTACTATTATTCCTCACTGTTTTGACTTCATACTCGTACTCAGTCATGCTATATTCTATTATTTTCATAACTCATCTGCCTTTACTCTATTTTGATATTTTAAATGAAATTTTGGGCTGAGCATCATCTTATACTGTTGCCCGAGTGGCTTGAGAGATTTTCTGACTGAGTGAGGCCAAGGGACTGTATTGTGAGGATATCATGGGATCGGGCTACACGCCGTAGCATGTATACTGATTGTGATATATGAGAGGCCGATGGCCTATTTTGTTATGCCACGAGATGGCTTGTGATAGTGCTTAGATTGTAGGAGCCCTTTCGGAGTCTGAACACCCTAGCAAGCGCGGGTACCTAGTGTGAGATGTGATATTGCCTGAGGGACTATTGTTGTTTCATGTTGTTTTTTGAGGGGCTGATTACGAGTGATTGTGAGGTAGCCCGAGGGGCTGGTTCTGTGATATTTTGCCCGAGGGGCGGTTGTGGTACATGTTTTGCCCGAGGGGTTGTTTATGTTTTCATCACTTTTACTCACGGTTTTCGTCACTTGTTTGAAATTATTGAATGATGTTTTAAAAGGTTTTACTAAACTAAGCTGTTTTTATGACTTTTATTGATTTACCATATTGTTCTGGACATATACTGGTTGTTGTAGTGTTATGTCGTGAAATTACCTATTTTCTTACTGCTCAGCTGCTTTTACTTTTATTACTTACTGAGTTGGCGTACTCACATTACTCCTTGCACCTTATGTGCAGATCCAGGAGCCTCGGGGTGTGATAGTGAGTGATAATCAGTCTTCCAGCAGGGCTCCGGAGTTGACTAGATAGCTGCTTGGCGTTCGCAGCCTAGTGTTTCTCCTTCCTATCTTATTCAGAAAGCCTTAGTGTTTTATTTTCAGACTATGTTGTCCTTTCTTGTTCCCGGACTAGTTGGTAGTTGCTCATGACTAGTGACACCCAGATGTCGGGCTTGTGTTATGTTTCTGTATTGTTTATTTTAACTTATATTATGGTATTTTTAGCTAATTAATGGTTTTAAATGACTTATTTTAAATGTCTGGTTGGTTTTGGGGTTTGTGTTGGCTGGACTAGTTTCACGATAGGCGCCATCACGACCGGGTCCTTTTTAGGGTTGTGACAAGTTGGTATCAGAGCCTAGGTTACATAGGTCTCACGAGTCATGAGCAGGTTTAGTAGAGTCTCGCGGATCGATACGGAGACGTATGTATTTATCCTTAGGAGGCTGTAGAAACTTTAGGAAAACTTCATGTTCTTGAATTCCTATCGTGCGAATCTGTTGATTCTAGAACTAAACTTCTGTTATTCTATTCTCTCAAATGGTAAGGACACGTACTACCGGTCAGGATGAATGACCACTAATACCACCAGCTGGGGCCACTAGAGACCGAGGACACAGTCGAGGCCATGGTAGGGGTAGGGGTGTAGCCCGCACAACAGCTAGGGCAGCACCTGTAGATCCACCAGCCGCCCCAGTTCATGATTAGGTCCAGTTATGGATGCTCCAGTACCACCAACTCAGGCACCGACTATGCCTATTGTGATTCTAGGCCTTCAGAAGGCCTTGGCCCAGATTCTATCAGTGTGCACTGGCCTAGCTCAGACGGCACAGTTACTATAGCATCAACTACTTCTCAGGCCAGGGGAGGCACTCAGACTCCCACCGCTCACACACCCGAGTAGGTCGTGCAGGGACTTCAGACACCGGGGGCATATCTAGCCCAACCAATTGTAGTTGCTCAGGGCTATGTAGCTCCTGTTATGCCAGAGGACGAGTAGCGTAGATTGGAGAGGTTTGGTAGACTTCAGCCTCCGACTTTCTGTGGTGTAGAGGGCAAGGATGCCCAGGGTTTCTTGGACAAGTGTTAGAGGATGCTTCGGACTGCGGGTATTTTGGAGACTAGTGGGGTCTCGTTTACTACTTTCCAGTTCTCCGGGGTTGCACTTAGATGGTGGGAGGCTTACGAGAGGCATAGGCCGGTTGATGTAGCACCCTTTTATTGGCAGCAATTCTCTATTCTCTTCCTAGAGAAGTTTGTCCCTGAGTCTCACCGAGAGGAGCTGTGCAGGTAGTTCGAGCAGCTTCGTCAGGGCGACAAATCTGTTACATAGTATGAGATGTGGTTCTCTGAGTTATCTCGTCATATGGTCTGGTTGGTTCCTACAGATCGATAGAGGATCAGGAGGTTTGTAGATGACCTTGATTTTCAGCTTCGGTTGTTTATGACCAGAGAGGGAGTATCTGGTGCTACATTTGATGAGGTTGTTGACATAGCTCGAGAAATTGAGATAGTTCGTGGCTAGGAGGCCTCATGGTCAGGGTGGATTCAGTGGTACTCCTCATGAGGATCAGTTTCATCACGACAGAGGTCATCCATTCAGGCATGCTCAATCAGCTCGCCTAAGATATTATGGGACATCGTCGAGCCATGGTTCTCACAGTTCTCAGCAGGGCCATTCATCACTCAGTGCCCTTCCAGCCTAGAGTTCATCTCGGGCTCCATCAGTTCAGGGCTCTTTTATGCCAGGTTCTTCTACTAGTCATCCTGGTGTTAGAGGTTCCCTTCAGTCCCCGTCACCAGCACCAGGGGGTTGTTATAAGTGTGGTGAGTTGGGGCACATGTGGAGGTAGTGTCCTCTTCATCTTGGGGGTTCATATCAGTAGAGAAGTCAGCCATCGCCTTCAACACCAGTTACTTCACCACCCACCCACCCAGCTAGGGGTGGAGGAAAGTCAATTAGGGGTCGCCCCAGAGGGGGAGGTCGATCATGTGGTGGTCAAGCCCACTTCTATTCACTCCCAGCTAGACCTGATGCTATTGCTTCAGATGTTGTGATTACAGGTATTGTCTTAGTTTGCCACAGAGATGCCTCTGTGTTATTTGATCTTGGTTCCACTTTTTCATATGTGTCATCATATTTTGCTCGTTATTTAGATACGCCTCGTAAGTATCTTGTTTCATCTGTTCGTGTATCTACTCCGGTAGATAATGCTATTATTGTGGACCGTGTATACCGATCGTGTGTGGTGAATATTGGGGTCTGAAGACCCGAGTGGACCTTTTGTTGCTTTGTATAATAAACTTTGATGTGATATTAGACATAGATTGGATATCTCTGTGTCGTGCTATATTGGACTATCATGCTAAGACAGTGACGTTGGCTATGTTGGGTATGCCACGGATTGAGTGGCGAGGTTCGACTGATTTTGTTCCCAGTAGGGTGATTTCATTTCTGAAGGACCAGCGGATGGTTGGGAAAGGTTGTCTTTCATACTTAGCCATTGTGAGGGATGTCAGTGCAGAGACTCCTAGTATTGATTATGTTCCCGTAGTAAGGGATTTTCCCGATGTGTTTCTTGCAGACCTATCGGGCATGCCCTCGGATAGGGATAAATATTTTGGTATTGATCTGGTGCCGGGCACTCAACCTATTCTTATTCCACCATATCTTATGGCACCAGCGGAGTTGAAGGAGTTGAAAGAGTAGCTTCAGGAACTCCTTGATAAGGGGTTCTATTTGGCCTAGTGTGTTGCCTTGGGGTGCGTCTGTTCTATTTGTGAAGAAGAAAGATGGCACGATGAGCGTCACACCTCCTTTTTCACTACACCCCATGAAGGGATATAATAAAGGGAGTTATTTCCAACTTGAAGTGACAATAGAAACATGTTTTATTTAAAAGATTCAGAGTCGCCACTTGAGAGATTTATGGTGTCCCAAGTCACCAGTTTAGAATCCCGAATCGAGGAAAAGAATGACTCTGTTTAACAGTCCGCGATCCAAAAATTCGGGTAAGGAATTTTATTAACCCGAGAGAAGGTGATAGGCATTCTCGGGTTCCGTGGTTCTCGCACGGTCGCTCAACTGTTATATTTGACTTAATTATCTGATTTTAGTGTAGTTTGAACCTATGTGCAATTTTAAATTATCTATCGCTTTTAATTAATTTTTTAAGAATGTTGAACGTTGTTTAAAATATATCTTTGGATCACGTTACATGAAATGCACCCGCAATATGAAATACGTCTTATTTAATATTTTGGGATTTGGATTTGGGTTGCATGAAATGCACACCCAAGTTTAGGAATGTAAAATTATTAAAGAACGTGCCCAAAGCAACTAACGCGTTGTTAATCTTTGCAGGAGCCATGGAATTTAGCTAAATGGCATGCCTCGGAATCTAAGGATCAATTCACGATTAAACAAAGCGAGGGCCATGCAATTGTCATTTTGTTTGGCATGACACATCTCGATTCCAATTTCAAAAGAAAGAACTGATGTTCGAACTAGGTGCTTCGAGGGCCATAGACTAATTGTTGCCAAGTATGGCACATCTCAATTGATTAATGGGCTTAATTAATTAACACTAAATATAATTAAAGGTTCTATCTAAATTAACTAAAGGTTTACATGAAAAAAATGATTATTTTAATCAAAGGGAAAAGAGTCGATTATCTAAAGACAAGGTCCTTAGTTCGAATCCGCAATTCAACTTGTCGGCCAGCCCTTTACGTTTCAATTTTAAGCTGTTAAACCAAAGGAAAACAACAAACAAAACAAGGGCTTTCAAAACTTTGGGCCTGTATTAGGCCCAGTTTGGGCGAAAATGAGAGTAGCAGTGGGCTTTGCCTAGGGATCGAATCCCGGGGGACCAGAAACGCAATTTAACCTTCCAAAGCAGGAGTGAGGCATCATAAAATCCACGAATACAACATTCTTTTTTCATAACTATAAATGTTTTAAGTTATTTGGGACATAAAGGGCACAAAATTTCTATAAAAAAAACTTTTGAAAAGCACTTTTAGGATATGCTGAAATTAAACCTTATTCAAACTTTACACTAAGTATAACCGAATATGCCGAGTTCTGCGACATATTTAGCCATATAACAAACATCCAAACTAACTTAAAATCAATAATATTTCTAATTAAACACTTCTTTTAGCCATTTCCAACAGAATCAAACTCACCATAGAGAACAAACTACACGACTTTAGCTTTCACACATAATGCTCAAATTTAACTATAAGCACCTTCTACTTAACAAACCAGTCAACAATTTAAAAAAATATGCATAACTTTTAGAACTAATAGTTGTTTCTAACCACAACAGAACTTAAAATTAGAGAGGCAAATTAATAGGTATTGCTTAACTGTCTTACTACAGTTTTCATATGAACTTCAAGTTAAACTAAGAAGGAGACATATGACTAAAAAATTGGCAACAAAAAACAAATAAAATGACTTCTAATAATGAAGGAAAATCTTCACTTCCTTTCAGCAAAGAAGCTTCATGAACTGTGTTACATATTTAAATCAGGGATGTGTACCTGGAAAGTGTATTGAAACAAAACAGAGGGAAGTCAGTAGTCGAGCAGCAGCATAAGTATAGTATTTCAGCAACAAAATCAAACCCAGAATTGATACACTACAAACCACAAGACAGAATCCCACTTGAACAATAACCCAGCAGACTTAACACCAAGTTTTGAAACCAAGCTCAAATCAATTTTCACTTCCACAATAGAGAAATAATATTTTTTCAGACTTTGTGAGAATAAAAAAAAACAATGAGAATTGATCAATCAGTCGAAATTTTCTTTCCCTTTTTGTATTCCAAAAATCTGATCCTCTAAACCTTTCAACTCTAGACTTATATCTACCCTGTATACCAGTGTGTATATCAGTGTGTATATCAGTGTATTTTTTCACTCAAGGCTCTCCAGGTTAGGGGTGGACGTCAGTCGGTTCGGTCGGTTATTATGAAAGTACGGTTCAGTTTATTGGTTTTCAATTTTATAATATTAATAACCAAATCAAACCAAAGTATTTACGGTTCGGTGCGATTTTTTCAAAGTTCGATTCGGTTATTTTCAGTTTATTTATTCGATTTTAAACGGTTCATCAAGGAAATTTTAAAATTCGTATCTAATAAAGGAGGAGGGAATAACAACTCGGAAAAGTTTGATGTAAATCCTACAGTAATCTGCACTAACTAAGGAGATAAATACGCTGAAGATGGTTGGTTCACAAGATCTCCATGATCTTTCTGCACAACTACATTCACATGGAACTAACCAGATAAAATTATGTATTACTTTATTAGTCAGTAGTGTAGTTTCTACATAACTATTAGAGTAATTTTAGTAGAAACTTGTTGTCTGCCCTATTCTCGGATAGGAGCACATTCATCTACAATACAAATTTAGAGGGAAAAGTTTCACTTGCTTCCGTCAAGCTAGCATTATTTCATAAACAACTACAGAAACGAACTCTGGACGACAATTAATTTAAAGGTAAGAGCTAATTAGTAGTAGCTCTAGCTCAAACATTTAATCAGTGGATAAGCAAAAAGCCTTACACTACATATGCTTGTGCAGAAAAGTTTGATGTAAAATTGTAAACCCACTTCACATTGAGAACTTCACGTCCAATGACCAACAAGGGGTAAATGGAAAACAATTCCACTTGGGAAGTAGCATACGTGACTGTGGGGGTAAATTGGGTGGGGTGGACTTGGACTTGGACTATTGGCATTTGGGCTTAAGCCTAAGATCATAAGATGGGTTATAACATATAAGTTTTTAACGTGAATTTCAGTTTCTCGGTTTAACCGAAAATCGAAATACAAAAACCGCAAACTGCACCGAAAAACCAAAAATTAATAATTCACGGTTCAGCCGGTTTTTTCGGTTCGGTCGATGTTATGCCCACCCCTACTCTAGGTTCTCTCCCTTTTTTCTTAGGGTTTCAATTTTTCTCTCAAAATCTATATATCAGTGTATACGAATGTATATCAGAGTATTTTTAGTGGATTTTTTCACTCAATGCTCTCAAGGTTCCTCCTTTTTTTCCATCCTCTACTCTCTTCCTTCTTATTAGTTTTCAATCCTCTTTTTATCCGGATTTTCATGCACCTTTAGTGGACAGTCAATTAGTCTATTACAGTCCTTAAAATCAGCCTTAGTGCAGTCTCCACTACTAATTATCTTTTATCTTTTTCAATCCCACTTAGTAGTCCTCTTTTAGACTAATCCATTAGTGCACCACTTATTATTTAGTGGCCCCTAAGTGAACCCCTAACTTCTTTTGATTTACCCTTAAATACTTAGTAGCCCCCCTAAATTGATCCTTGAATTACATTACAGGATCAAAACTGGATCAAATTGACACAAGGCCAACCAACATGGCCTTTAAACCACTGGACTGGTCCCTTTCTGGACCTCAAATGGGACATGCAGATCCTAGTGGCTCAATTGACTCAAATTAAAGGGTCCAAATGACCAATTCAAGTCCGAACAGTTCATTTACTCACAATCTAATTAAGCATTCTAAAGATTAACTAATTCAAGTCTAATATTTTTATCAAAAATCAGAAAGCAAATCGCACTTAAAGAGGTCCATAATTTAAAGATATTTCTAACATTTTGTCTATCAATATTCACAAAACTAGAAACTAAATCAAACATAATTAACAGTCTCACTAAGACCTAATTCATATCCCACAATCAAACTTTAATCACAGAAAAGAAGACGGAGAAAAAGAGACTTGAAAAGATGAAAAAGAAAAATGCTGAAAATAACACAAAGGACTTACCGGCTGAACTGGAAATCAAACTTGGTGCCCTGGATTTTCTGATTTCATCCCAAAATAATGTTAATCACTCATTTTTTACCCAAAACGAGTGAATAACCTTATCCTGTGATGAAACCAACTATAAAACTGTAATCATCATCATTAATTTTGAGCTTTAGTTTTTGCCAAAATAAGGTCTCATCTCTGATTTGAGATTCGATGAGTTTCAAAGGGATTCGAGGGAAACGAACATGGAATTTGGGGTGAGGGAGGCATGGTGGTCGTCTGGTGTTATTTTGGAGGCGATTGGGCGAGTTAGGGTTCGAGGTTGGCTCTTCGATCTAATATTCGAAAAGTTATGGAATAATTCAAGAAAAGAGGAATGGGGGTTCGGAACAGGGAGGTGACGAGGAGTAGGTGGTGTAAATTTGGAAGGGATTGGCCAACGTCCGCCGCCGTAGGAGATTTTCGGCAGGCGGAAGGCGGTGGTGAGTTCAGGTCTGTCTCTGAGTTGTTAGAGACGAGGGAGGGGTGGGGGTTCTGAGGGGGCTAGGGTGTTCAAAACACTTATATACGGGATGAGGGATTTCAATCCAGACCGTTAGATCAATTAAGATCGACGGCCTGGATTAATTGCTTAATATAAACGACGTCATTTCTTTAAGTGGGAGACTGGGTCAGTCCTGGATGAAACGGGTCGGGGCTGGACATGGGTAAGGGTGAAGGCTTCTGACCGTTTGATTGGATTAATTTCAATGGATCAGATCAAAAACCTCCCCACGACGTCGTTTTGGCTCTGTGAAGGGCGGACTGGGTTGGGCGTGGAATTGGGCTGGTTTTCTGAACGAAATTGTTTGGGCCTGGGGTGGGTTGTTTTTGGGATTGGCCCAAATCCGATTTTCCTCTTCTATTTTCTTTTCTTTTCTTTTGTTTTTCTTCCTAAATTATTTTTCCAAAATTAAAACCAAAGTCCTAAATGAAATTATAAACCCCAATCGACTTAAAAAATAATAATTATCATACATAATTAAATAACAAATTAAAAGAAAACACAATATTTGACATTAATTACTAAAAATGCAAAAATACATTATTTTTTCTTGATTTTTCCAATTTTCAAAAACACTTAGTTTACCAATTAATTCCGAACTGTCTAATTAAATTGTAAATATAATTGCAACATATTTTTGTATTTTTCGTTAATTTAACCAACGAACATGCACACACAAATACAAACAATTATAGAAAATATCACGAAAATTCACAAAATTGCACATAAAAGGAAAGATTGTTATATATTTTGATTTTTGGGAGTGATTCACGTGAGGCAAAAATCACGTGCTCACAATGAGGATGTGCATTGATTACAGAAAGTTGAACAAAGTTATAATCAAGAACATGTATCCTTTGCCTCGTATCGATAATTTATTTAACCAGCTTCAGGGAGTGAGAGTATTCTCCAAGATTGATCTCTGTCCAGGGTATCACCAGACGGAGATTAGGGACTCGAATATTCTTGAGACAGCTTTTGGGACCCAATATGGTCATTATGAGCTCCTTGTAATGTCTTTTGGGCTGACCAATGCCCTAGCAACGTTCATGCATTTGATGAACAATGTGTTTCGGCCTTATCTCAACTTGTTCGTGATTGTTTTCATTGATGATATTCTGGTATAATCGTGTAGTCAGGAGGAACACGTGGAGCATTTAAGAGTTGAGTTGCAGAGATTGAGGGAAAAGAAGCTTTATGCAAAGTTCTCCAAATGTGAGTTTTGACTCAGTTCAGTGGTTTTCTTGGGGCATGTGGTGTTTATTGAGGGTATTTAGGTTGATCCAAAGAAGATAGAGGCGATTTAGATTTGGCCCAAATCATCCTCAGCCATAGATATTCACAGTTTTCTTGGTTTGGCGGGTTATTACCATCAGCTCGTTCAGGGATTTTTATCTATTGCGTAACCCTTGACCAAATTAACTCAAAAGGGTGCTCCATTCAGGTTGTCGGATGAGTGTGAGGAGAGCTTTCAGAAGCTCAAGACTGCCTTGACCACAACTCCAGTGTTAGTATTGCTATCAACTCAGGTTTATATACAATGTATTGTAATGCTTCGAGAGTTGGTATTGGGTGTGTGTTGATGCAGGAGGGTTGAGTTATTTCTAATGCTTCTTGTCAGTTGAAGCCCCATGACAAGAACTACATTGTTCACGATCTAGAGTTGGCTGCCATTGTTCACACGTTGAAGATTTGGAGGCATTATTTGTATGATGTGTCTTGTGAGGTGTTTACTGATCATCGTAGCCTCCAGCACTTGTTCAAACAGAAGGATCTCAGTTTGAGGTAGCGGAGATGGTTGGAGCTGCTAAAGGATATTACAATTTTGTACCATCCGGGGAAGGCCGATGTAGTGGCCGATGCTTTGAGTAGAAAGGCCTGAGTATGGGTAGTTTTGACATATATTCCTATTGGGGAGAGACCTCTTATAGTTGATGTTCAAGCCTTGGCCAACCGGCTTGTGAGGTTGTATATTTCAGAGCCCAGTCGGGTCTTAGCTTGTGTGGTTTCTTGGTTTTCCTTATTTGATCGCATTAGAGAGCGCCAGTATGATGATCCTCATTTGCTTGTCCTTAAGGATAGAGTTCAACACGATGATTCTAGAGATGTGACTATAGGTGACGATGGAGTGTTGAGGATGTAGGGCCGGATATATGTACCCAATGTGGATGGGCTTCGGGAGTTGATTATGGAAGAGGCTCATAGCTCGCGGTATTCCATCCATATGGGTGCTGCGAAGATATATCAGGATCTGAGGAAACATTATATGTGGAGGAGAATGAAGAAGGATATTATGGGATTTGTAGCTCGGTGTCTCAGTTGTCAGCAGGTGAAGTATGAGCATCAGAGACTGGGTGGCTTGCTTCGGCAGATAGATGTTCCAGAGTGGAAGTGGGAGCGGATCACCATAGATTTTATAGTTGGACTCCCACGAACTTTGAAGAAGTTCGATGCTATTTGGGTGATTGTGGATCGGTTGACCAAGTCCACACACTTCATTCCTGTGTGTACTACTTATTCTTTAGAGCGGTTGGCAGAGATCTATATCCGAGAGATTGTTCGCTTGCATGGTGTCCCAGTTTCCATCATTTCCATCATGCCACGAGATGGCTTGTGATAGAGCTTGGGCTGTAGGAGCCCCTCCAGAGTCTGAACACCCCTAGTGAGCACGGGTCCCCAGTATGAGATGTGATATTGCCCGAGGGGCTGTTATTGTTTCATGTTGTTGCCCGAGGGGCTCATTACGAGTGATGTGAGGTAGCCCGAGGGGCTGGTTCTGTAATACTTTGCCCAATGGGTGGTTGTGGTACATGTTTTGCTCGAGGGGTTGTTTATGTTTTCATCACTTTTACGCACTGTTTTCATCACTTGTTTGAAACTATTGAAAGAAGTTTTAAAAAGGTTTTACTGAGCTAAGCTATTTTACGAGTTTTATTGATTTACCGTATCTGGTTGTTGTAGTGTTATGACGTGAATTTACCTGATTTCTTACTGCTCAGCTACTTTTTCCTTTATTGCTTACTGAGTTGGCGTACTCACATTACTCCCTGCACCTTGTGTGCAGATTCAGGAATCTCGTGGCGTGATATTGAGTGCTGATCAGTCTTCTAACAGGTCTCCGGAGTTAACTAAGTAGCTGCTTGGTGTTCGCAGCCCAGTGTTTATCCATCCTATCTTATTCAGACCGTCTTAGTTTTTTATTACTATGATGTCCTTTCTTGTTCCTAGACTAGTTGGTAGTTGCTCATGACTGGTGGCACCCCGATGTCGGACTTGTGTTATGTTTCCGCACTATTTATTTAAACTTATATTATGAGATATTTAGCTAATTAATGGTTTTAAATGACTTATTATAAATGTCTGGTTGATTTTGTGGTTTGTATCGGCTGGCGTAGTTTCACGATAGGCGTCATCTCGATCGGGTCCGTCTTAGGGTCGTGACACCCAGTCACCATACACAATTTCAAATGTACGTTTGCGCCCGAGATATGCCTTCTTTTGGTAACAATACACCCATATTCCGAGTGGATGGATGTAATACACTTGTTGATCTTGAACCTAATTAACACTTCCAAGTATGGAATCGGTTGAAGAGAAATCAAGTCAACATCCAAGTTGAAATGATTCCCATTGAATGTGTCTATTTAATATTTGTGGGTGCTAATATATTTACCCACTTTCCACAACCATGTTTCCTTCTTGCTCAAATGCACCATCCAGTGACAACTCGTAAACCATTTATGGCAAACAACCTTGTATACCTCCGGACTTGACTCCCATACTATCTGTCACACCTTCTTTTTTTTACCACCCGAGAGGGAATATAAGGGAGTTTTTCAATTAAAGTGACATAAATTGAAATGGTATTATTTTATTTAATTTTTAAGCGTCGCCACTTGGGATAGTTTATTTGGTGTCCCAAGTCAGTGGTTTATTTTAAAATCCCAAATCGAGGAAATCTAAATTATTTAAAAGTCTGCGAAACCAGAAATTCTAGATAAGGAATTCAATTAACCTGGGAGAAGGTGTTAGGCACTCCCGAGTCAGAAATTGAGGAGATTTATGGTGTACAAGTCAGCGGTTCAAATCCCGAATTGAGGAAAGGGTTGACTCTGTATTACAGTCTGCGAACCAGAAATCCTGGTAAGGAATTCTGTTAACCCGGGAGAAGGTATTAGGCACTCCCGAGTTCCGTGGTTCTAGCATGGTCGCTTTGATCATACTTGGCTTATAAAATTATTTAATTACTGATTTTGGAACCTATGTGTTTTTGCTTCTTTCACTGCTTTTAATTAAGAAGTTATCTGGAAACGGGTTACGCGTACGTATACCCGCTTGTTTGGCGCATCACAAATCATGTTACGCGAACATGTCCATGATTAATAAAGCTTTATTATTATTAAGAAAATTTGGGCCAAAGATGCGAACGCATACTCTGATTTTATTTTTATAACTGTAATTATGTTACGTGAACGAATATACAATCACGATAGTATTTTAAGACGACCCTAAGGAATATTCTACGAAATATTAGTCATTTGTATCTAATCCATAAGAAATTAAAACAAGGGCCATATGTGATTTAATGGTGAATGACACCCCTCAAGTTATGTAAACTAAAATTAAATAATAGCCCGTAACCCATTTTATTATTAAGAAAAGTTTGATCGAAGTTGCGCGAAATGCATACTCCAAATTGATTTTTAGAATTGTGATCATGTTACGCAAATGTATACGCAACCACAATCGTTTTTTAAACGGCTCTAAAGGCTTGCTACGAATATTAATCAATTTTCATATCTAAATAACACGAGGGCCATAGCTGTTTGTTTCATCTAACATAGCTCACTTCCATTATCTTAACAAGCTCTGTTATTTAACCAATTATGGAATCCGAATTGGACTACTACGATGAGTTAAATTAACCAAGACGAGGACTGAAGGTTTGAGGGGGAGGGACTGGGGCTAGGTGCGTGGCCCAAATCTCTGAGAGCTAAGTACTGAAGAGGAAAGAGTCGAGATCGAACCCTCATGCACGCAAATAATAGACGAGCCCAACAAGGCTCTCCATAGTAAACCATCGTCTAGCAATCATACTCAAATCGATTTTCAACTAACTTCAAGAAGGCAATTGCAAGATTTCAAAATTAATTATCCCCATGTTCAATGCATATAACAAAAGAGGGAACCTTGTGGGAATGTCCATTAACAAACATGAACCTAAACCTCAACCTCAAAATTAGATATGCTCACAAATGAGTAAAATCAACACATAGCTCGATTTTGAAATGACCTGGACTATTCCACCACTTAAACAGTACCCTCAGCTATATTTAATAAAAGATCAAATCCTGTTCTCATTTTTAAAACTCAAAATAGGGTCCCCAGGAGACTTGATTTGCTAACTAGAAAACCTCCAAACTCCTTTAGACTTCGAGAAATAAGAAAACTAGCAATCCTTAAACCAAATTGATAAGAAAATTCTCATAGAGCTCTTCAACCAATTATTTTAATAATTCCATCAAACAAATGAAGGTACAACAATGCAATCATCTAAACTCATGAAGGATAAATCAATACCAACTAGGATTAAAAAGGGAAACAAGAGCCCTACTTGCAGCTTTAAAGTGAGCCTCCAATGTTCATAGTATATCATTGATTGACATACCAAAACAGAGAGAGAATAAATGAACTAATCAAGACAAAAGAAAATCAGCACAGAGGGAGGTAGGTCGTAGAACATCTATCTAGTTATATAGAGATTTAAACTTAGAAAAATGAAACGAAATAAAGTTGGGGTCGGCAACACATTACCCAGACTAAAACTAGCTACAAAAGAGCAGTGCTAATCTAAAAGAGCCATAAATACAATGTAGTACAGCTCAACTCATAATAGAAGGAAAAACATGTTTGAACTTAGAATTTCCATATTTATTCATCAAGCCAAACTTCACATGAGGTGGAATGTAAAAGTGTACCTGGAAATTGAAAAGCAACACAGAAAATGAAAGATCAGCAGCAAAACAATAGCAGGAACAATGTTCAGCAGCAAAATCAGCCCCAAATAACCCAGAAAGACACAACTTTGAATTCAATTTTGAATCACTAGCAATATCACTGAATACTCAACAAAATTTAAACCAAATTTTTATGACCAAGCTCAGAATCAGATCATTTCAAACCTCAGACAAACCAGCCATTATTTCAAGAATCGAACATCTAAGAAGCTAAAAAAAACTCAATGAAACAGTATTTTTCCAAGATTTTCAGCTATTTTTATTGTTGTTATTTGCAGAATTTTCCTCTATTAACTCTCTTGGGTCCCATCTTTTTCTCTTTTTTCTTACAAGGAAAGTTTGTGGTGCCTTTATAGGCAAAGGATTAGGGCAACCTTCAGAATTAGCTTTTTTACCCTTTACCCCTTTTGAATTTTTTGTTTTAACTATGTTACCCCTAAATTCCTGACATGCTACCCAAGTAATACTATCAAGAATCAGAAATTGCAAATCAAAATCCCACCCTAGAAGCTTCTAGGGGCTTCTTTTTTTCAGTGCCAAAGATTCCCTAACCTAATTTTCCCAAACTACCCTTTTAACCATTGTTATTTACCCTTGAAAGATGAAACTGGGTCCAAACCCCACAACCAGTCCCAAATCGTGGGTTGGCTAATAAATTTCACCTTCGACCTTAGGCTTCTGCTTTACAGAGCCCATATGTAATTTAAACCCAACATAACTTCACAATAGCTTTTAACATTATCAAACTATAAGTGAAACAAAAAAAACAAAAGGAAAGAATTAAAACAAAAGGAAAACAATTAGCATGAACATATAATATCTATTGAACTAATGGTTCTGATTTAGCCAAACTAAAAAAACACAGTAAATTGACCTAATTACAACAACATAAATAAAATTCACGAAGAAACGGCAGAGAAAAGACCACTAACACGACTTGAACCAAGCTCAACAGGAATGAACGGAAACTGGGCAACCAAATTGCAATTGAGCACGACATGGGTAAGCAAACATAGTTTAAGGAAAGGAAAAAAAAGAAAAATAGAAATAGGTACACAATTAATAAAACAGAAATGCATCATTTACCCGAAACTGC
The DNA here is from genome assembly GCA_026770625.1 of Nicotiana glauca. Taxonomy (NCBI): domain Eukaryota; kingdom Viridiplantae; phylum Streptophyta; class Magnoliopsida; order Solanales; family Solanaceae; genus Nicotiana; species Nicotiana glauca. Next base: position 70,703 of record MU722387.1, read on the forward strand.
ACGAGTGAGGCTGCGTTTGACAAATCAATGGGGCTGATGAACCTTGAAATGAGCCAAAATCCATACTAATCTCTCATTCTCACATATAATAGTTGATTAGCGTGGTTTTTAACTCATTGATGGCCCAGGAAAGGTCTTGACTTAATTTCCGGCACCGGACTCGATTTCGATTTGAAATTCGGAGAGCTACAACGGTGTTTAAAGGATTAGGAGTGGGGATTTGGACTAAGGGAGGGACGGGGGTTCAAGAGTGTGAATTTGGGAGCGGTTGGATGGCAGCGCCGCCGGACACGATGGAGGCGACGACTAGGGTTTTGGTTATTCGAATAGATTTGGTAGGATTTGAGGGAAACAAGGCTTGGATTTGGAAAGAGGAGTGCAAAATGGTCAGGTGGTGTTAATTTGGTGGCCATCGAAGACCTGTCGCCGCCATAGGGAGATTTCCGGCGCCGGCATGCGGCGGAGACGGTGGAGGGCTCTCTGAGGTGTGAGGGATGAGAGATGGGGGTAGGGGGATGTCGTTCGGACATTTATATACTAAAACCAACCCACTTCCTAGACCGTTTGATCAAGCAAATTCTACGGCCCAGATTGCCCGTTAGTAAAACGGGGTCGTTTGGTCGATGGGGGAAATTAGACCGGATCGGGTAAAGGGTGGAACTGGGCCGATTTAGGCAGATTTGTGGGTTAGGAAGTCATTGGGCTCGGGGGTTTTGAGTTATAATGGCCCAAATTTCAAATTCTCTTTGTTTTCCTCTTTTGTTTTTTTTCTTTTTCTCTCTTTTTTTTAAAATTAAATTAAAATCTTAATTAACTCCTAGCACCTAATTATCCTAAAAATAATAATTAAACCTAGATGATAATTACCACCACTAATAAATTAAAAGGGAAACTACTAAAATCAAAAATTAACTCCAAAATTGCATATTAAACTATTTTGTAATTTTTCCTTTTTTATAAAATGCTTAATTACTAAGTAATTCTTGAAAATGCAAAGTTAACTCCTAAATGCATATGCAACATATTTTTTTTTGTATTTTTCGTTAATTAAAAATAAAATAAATATGCACAAACAAATGCAAACAATTAATAAAAAATACCACAAAAGTCCACAAAATTACAAACACTGAAAGCAATTATTTTATTTTGAATTTATGGGAGTAGTTCACATAGGGCAAAAATCACGTGCTCACAGCTTGTCACGACCCAAAATCCACTAAGGGTCGTGGTGGCGCCGGACACCTCTGTCAGGCAAGCCAACTAAATTATCCATTAAATTCTCTTTTAATACCATTGAAAATCTAGGATTTTTCCTTATATTTTTTTTAATTAAAACAATCTCTACTTCAATTCAAATTAAATAATAACTACTAGTACACATCTTTCAAAAACCATCACAGAACCCGGTGTCACTAGTGCATGAGCATCTATTGATAAGAAAAATAAAATACAACATCTGTCCGAAATATAGTGGACATAGGATAAATATAAAAATGCTGAAAGGAACTACACTAGCTGCGGGTCGCCTCGAATAATGCAGCTCACCTAGTCCCAGAATCATCCGCGCTGCTACGCCCAGTAGGCTGCTAGAGGTATATATACCTGTGCAACAAAAATGCACAGAAGTATAGTATAAGTACGCAATCAACGTGTACTCAGTGAGTATCCGGCCTAATCCCGAAGGAGTAGAGACGAGATGGTCAACTCTGACACTCTCTAATGGTCCAATAATTATTCATCCTTAATATTTATATATTAAACAGTGGATTTATTTTATAAGTATGATTTTTAATCCAGATAGAGGAAACAAGTGAACACGAAATTCTTTCATAGGAAAATTTCCAGAATTCCTTTTAAATATAATCCAAATATTTTTAAGCCACAAAAGAGCAATAATAACTTAATTAAGTTCAGGCAGCAACACAAGCATGCGCAAATCACACCGAGGCGATGTCCCAATCCAACAGAAATAAATGTGCACTTGCCGAGGGTCGACGGCGCGCCTATAGATGCATCTATTAATCTGCCGAGGCGTTCGGCCCGTTCCAAAATAAACACACACAGACAGACAGTCAGTCAAGAAGTCAACATGGAGCAATTATCCAAGAAAGGCCGATTCTCTTTAATAATTTGAGAAAATGAAGCTTAAGTCATTTTAGAAATCCATTTATTAATTTAATGTGTTTTAAGCAATTTAAGCCATCAATGGGTTCACAATTAATCCAAATATAACATGCTTTTGGGTCCTAGACTACCCGGACAATAGCATAATAGCAGTTACACACGGACTCTCGTCACCTCGTGCGTATGTAGTCCCCACAAATAGGAGCACATAACCAATTTAACTCACCTACGGGGTAAATTCCCCCTCACAAGATTATAAAGGAGACTCACCTCGCTCCGAAGATCCATAAATGGCCTCCAAGCCTTCCAGACGACTCGAATCATTGCCAAATATTCCGAAACTAGCCAAATAACGGCAAACTAATGAGAATATACTCGAACACTTGTTAACAATTCAAATTATACAAATCCCCAACTCCGCTTGTGAAATAACCAAAATGCCCTCGGCCCCACGTGCCCGGATTCCGAAATTTCTCGAGTATATACTCTATCCATAGCTTCACTAGTTCAAATATATAATTTACTCCTAATTCCATACCCAAAATCGTGGCTAAATTCCAAGAATATAATTTTCTAAGTTTTCCACCAAAACCTCAATTTTTATACTAATTTTCGTGTCCAAATCCACATAAAGGTGTATTTAACTCAAAATAGGTGGGGATAACTTACCTCAATCATTGATGAAGAAAATCCCCTCTTGAAGCTCCCCAAAATCGTCCCAAGCCATGAAAAATGAGAGAAATGAACTCAACCCACGGTTTAAAACAACCTTGCTGCCTCCAGGTACTTCCGCTTCTGTGGAAGCCATACCGCATCAACAGTTCCGCTTATTCGGTCAAATTGCCGCTTCTGCGGCTCCTTCCCAAGCTGCCCCTTCTCGCTTCTGCGATGCTTCTTCCGCAGATGCAGTCCCGCTTCTGCAGAACTTTGACCGCATCTGCGGTCCTCTCCATAATGCATTCTTCCGCTTCTGCGACTTCTTTTCCGCAGATGTGGTCCCGCTTCTGCGGAACCTTGACCGCATCTGCGGTTCTCACGCCCTTGATCAAAAACAGCTTCTGCGGCTCCCCTTCCGCTTTTGCGGTCACTCCACCGCAGAAGCGAAAATACTAGCAACCAGATTCCTTCAACTATTCTTCAACTTCCAAATTTGATCCGTTAACCACCCGAAATCCACCCGAGGCCCCCGGGACCTCAACCAAACCTACCAACCAATACCAAAACACGTTACGGACTTGCTCGAGGCCTCAAATCACATCAAACAACGCTAAAACCATGAATTACACCCCGATTCAAGCTTTATGAACTTTGAACTTTCCAACTTCTACTTTCGATGTTTAAACCTA